>JAPYZE010001100.1:0-31488 GCA_030522805.1 Leptomastidea abnormis
CGTCCTTCTTCTGGCGCTTCTTATTTATTTCAGAACGTCTGCGTCCTGCTTCGTGTTTTTTTTTTTTAAATTTCTAAGTTTGGATTGGGGAAAGTCTTTGTGTTAGGAGGATAAAACGAAACATTTTTTTGTTGCAATAGTATTGGTGCAAGAATAACTAGTGTTTTCAGAAATGAATTGGGGTCATCAGGGTTTTTTTTTCTTTTTTTAAACGCATACGATTGATGACGTTTTAGCAATTACGTTTTACTAAATAAATCAATTATTTAAATAATAGCTTTTATAAAAACAGTATTATTAACATTAATAGACATAATTTTGTTTAAATTTTCCTAAATTCATCTGAATGATACAAAATTATATTATCAACACATATAATTATACATGCTATTTCTCAATTGCACTTATTCATATTATATGCATACATAGAAAAGTGTGTAATTGTCTGACCTATTACAACGTGATAGTATGCCAGTATGTCAGTATGCCTGACAAAACTAATGTTAATATAAGCAACGTCAATAAAATAGCAGCATGTAGTATATATACCTACACTCAATCAACATCTTATAAAAAAAAAAAAAAATAAACTATATAACTTTCACAAGTACATATACATACATATAATAGGAAAATCTACTCATAATATAAGCTTTCCCAACTTTACTGAGCCCATACAAGCATAGTCTACATTAATATCAACAATTAGGCTTCTCCTCGCACTCGCACAATAATTCCTCCATACAAAGTAAACTCTGGTGGCAAGTATATATCACACAATGATGTCGTACATATATAGACGAAGACGCGCATCACGTATATATATATAGGTATATCACATCGTGAGACAGAAACAATCTCAACTCCCTCTCCATTATAGCAATAATTTTACACGACCGAGTTCGTTATATTATGTACATACATACAGCTCGCGCTCACTCTCTCGTGTACACCCGCGTTCATACATACTTACATACATACATATACACACATATAGCGATTTCCACGCTTATGGAGATAGGAGTAGGTGGGCTGGCGCATAAGAGAAGGTGAAAACGAAAGGGAACACCATCAGAGAGACACGCTGGTTTTACCGGTTTTTCATATATATAGCGGCTGCTGTTTGAGAGGATAACTTGTGAGAGAGATGCTTGTATATGTATACATATACTGATGGTGAGTCTCTTATTTGAGTGTTTGAGGCTTCACCGAAATGTATATATGTATGTTCTGGCGTTGTCTCTTCTTTTGGGTTCTATGGCCTCTTGAGAGATAGAGAGAGCTTTTTGCAAAGATTTTTGCTACCAGTGGCCTTGAGAGGTCGGACGGAGGTAGAGCGTTGACTTTTGGTAGGCTCACTTTTTGGTGCATCTTTTTTTCATGCAAACGTTGTCCTTTTTAAGGAAGTTTGATGTTCGTAATGATTTGGGTATTTTAGTTGAATACATTTTGCTGTGTTGAAATTAAATTTTTAGTCGTTAATATAACCAGCTGACCGATTATACTTGCCCTCAAGCGAGGAAAGCAAATATTCAAGTTTTAATAAAAAATAATAATAATAATCTTATGTAATAAAGTAGCAAAAAAAAGTAGTACATTTTTTTACAATTTAAAATTGCGCGATATTGAAAACATCGACTTATACATAATATTTATTCTCGAATTACGCAAAACAAATTAGATAACTAGCATTCGAACTTTAAGTGTGTACCATAAGTTTCGATTCGCTATAAACTAACATTATAATCATCATAATCTTCCTCCAATATTAATCAAAAACCAAAACGTTGTTATGACTGATTTAAATGCAAAATTAGTTTTCCTATATAATGAAACTCTTACAGCAATTATAATAATTATAATAATAGCAATAATAATTCTACTGTATATTCTCATCTTAAGCCTTAAATCATATATATTATACCTATACTATACAACTCAATCGTTCTTTTACAAACGTTATTTCCTCTTAATCGACAATCGCGAAGCAATAAATTTACTCATCATATATATCGTCTTCGTCGTTTCGCCACAAACTATATAATCACGCCTTCTTAGATTTCCCTCATTTATCTATCATTCGAGTTAAAGCTACAAACTACTACCTGCGAACTCCTATAGACTGTATATTTCGCATCTATAACAAGTAGCAAATTTAGCATATTTTGAAACTTGAAATTCAAGCTCGACTAATGAGACGCATATAGATATATAAGAGTATAGAGTAAGTATATACAAGACGCATATATAATAATCTCAGACACGAACCTTTCACCTTTCGACTTTGGATATAATCCTGATGTGGAGTCTCGCGCACGTCTCGCGATGTAAATTGGGATGATGTCTATTATGCCCTTCGTATAAATGCCACTATACACACGAATGTCTTATATATGTGATGTCTTGCAAGTGTATGTATCTCGCGCAATCTCTTAATACAAAGTCAGTCTACCTCATATATACAGTACACACGTACATTCAAGCGTACATTGCAGTATATATACAATTGCTTTTCCAAGTGTTATTAAGACGAATGCTTATGGTTTTGGACGATTTGCTTTTCTCTTTCTTCACGCTTAATTCTCCTCTCGTTTTCGTCACTTTTATTTCTCCTTCTCCTCCTTCTTTTTTTCAACATTATTTTTCTCGCTTTCTCCTCTATATAGTAACAGCAACAGCAGCAGCAAGCTCTATAAGGCTAGTGAGATGCGATTACAATCCCATTTGAACTTCTACGAGCGCGTGTTCATCGTCCCGTGGCTTCTGAATTTCCTACCTGTAACTTTGTGTGTGTATATGTTACAAAAAATTTTTGTAGGTATATTAAGGCACGGCATTAAATTAATGGGCCACGATATGTGTGTCTATGTATATGAAAACATATGCGCACTAAAAGGATTTTCTTTAAATAGCTCGCTCGCTGAAATTACATTGCGCACGCCTTGATAGCTATTACCTTGAGAGTTTAAATTTTCATTAAATTTCGTATAGTTTTTTATATATGTTTGTATGTGTATGTTTTTGCTATGGAAGAGATATTATTTTATCTTATGTAATATGTGAGAGTGATGAAGAAGTTATAAATTAATTACTTTAAAGGATTAATTTTGATATTTAAATTTTCTTTCGTTTATTATTAAAGGATGCGCAATTTTATTTTTTGTCAATTTTTTTTTTGCTTCTATTTTTCATGACATTATTAACAAATTTCTTTTTTATTTTTCTACTACTACACAACAAAAACAAAAAAAAAAAAAACATTAAATGATCCTTACATAAAATGAAAGTTTAAATATATACACATCCATTCAATCTAAATAATATACCTTACCTCATATCTAGACCAAGAAAAAAAGAAAGAAAGAAAGAAAAAAAAAACTATTCATAAACAGAGCACGCAGATATTTCAGTTCGTTCCGTATGTGTCATATTGTGCAACATACACACACACACAAACCAACTCAAGAAAGATCCATAAAGTTACCTCTAAAATCCC
The DNA here is from genome assembly GCA_030522805.1 of Leptomastidea abnormis. Classification (NCBI taxonomy): domain Eukaryota; kingdom Metazoa; phylum Arthropoda; class Insecta; order Hymenoptera; family Encyrtidae; genus Leptomastidea; species Leptomastidea abnormis. The sequence continues at coordinate 3,497 of JAPYZE010001100.1, forward strand.
ATTGCAAAGTAAATGCCATAATTAATAGCAATTAATTAACTTGCCACGGTAGGAAGAGAGAGAGAGAGAGAGAGAGAGAGAGAGCATCATCCTCGCACGGTAAAACTATATACATCTCTCGCAAGCCCACCATATCTCTCTCTCTTTTTCTCTCTTACTCTAAAACTCTATATCTAAATGTTCTTTCTCTTCCTGCTTTTTCCACCGCGAAAACCGCCGCTTAATCAACTACTCTCCCTCTTTCCCTAACCCCCCTCGCAAATATCCTATTAAGTCAGAGAGTTGCTCTCTCGCTCGCGAGCTATACAGATGATGACGACACCCTCCCTCCGCAAATGTATATATATACATACAGACTCGATCAAGCTGCCGCAAAGTGTGTCTTAGCTCGTATATACTATATATATTTATATACATAGTATAGATATATAATATTGCGCAAACTCGGCCGCAAACGAGCGCCTCTTTTCGGTTACAACTATAAACCAGCACTGCCGCTGCCACCGCACGTGGTTCGCCCCTTAATAATCATCGAGAGCACCTATACAGCTTTCTTAACCTGACTTCTATAACTAAAAATGTATATAGGTGACTCGTCGACCGTGGCTTTTCAATACCTGTGTCAACTGAAGAGATTTTACATTTGTCGACCTAATTTACAAGAAAGAGAAAGATTATAAGAGAAAGAGAGAAAGAGAGATCTTTTGTTCAAGCTATATATTGGAAATTATCCTATATATCTGCGAAAATCTTGCGTGTAGGATCGTATAACGGTATTATTGACTCTCTACATCTATCTCTATCTCTTTCTTTCTTACCTTAGCACGGATATACACATATATTATGTATTGTAGCATCTCAAGCACGCGAGATATAGAGAGAAAGAGAGGCAAATTTGCGCGCGCGCGTGCCTTTGCGAATAATATGTTGCGGAGAGGCGCCCGACTTATGAAACATGCGCCTCTCTCTGTATATGTTCTAATGCATTTATAAAGCTAGACTTACAGTAGACGTGTAGGTATAGTTGTAGGTATTGTTTTAAGAGAAAACTTTGTAGAAGTGTATAGTTTGAGAGCTTGTGAATTTCAATAAGCTTTGGTGCGTATGCTGTTGTATATTAAGTAGATACAGAATAGCTAAGAGTTCAGCAATGCTATTTGTCAAAAATTATTGACTATAACTGCGAATATCATAATCATATTCCTATACAAATTTTCTTTTTTCTCGCGATACAAACTTCTGTATATACAATACATGTATAACTACTGTGTAGAATCTAGTCACTAATATGTACACATACACCTTTTTCATCGCGAATATACCCTGCAATTTGGTAATCGAGATGGTATACCTACAATAAGAATAGAAGAGGGATTGAAAATTAGGAGGACTCTATATACGTACAGACATATGTATGTATGTATGTACACAGGTTGCGCGCTTATATACTTCGTACATAAATATTACGAGCACGTGCACATATATAGAGAAGGTATAGCTTTTAAACATCGGCTATAATCGTTTCGTCATCGGTGTATAGTATATATACCTACTACTCTTTTCTATTATCTAGTAGATAGTCTTTCTCTTTTTCTCTTGTGTATATTAAGCTCATGTTCAGGAGGTGTACGATTAGTTTAATAACGAGTAGTAGTACTCCGCGTTTCACATGTACATTTATGTAATTATTTTTAATATCCCCCCACACACACACAGACGTGCTTGATTTTATAAACGCGAGTAGTTATTTTATTTGATCGAGTCCATTAAAAAAAAAATAAATAATTGTTCTTCTTTATACACCCTTTATCCCTATCACTCAAAAGTGACGTAGTATAGATTTTTTGCTCTTCAAAAAATATTATACCTCAGCATCATCTAATACGCGCTTCTCTTAAATCTTTGTGTAAATAGAAATTCCCACTCGCGGCTAGATAAATCGATCTCGTTTACCAAACAAGCTAAAATGAGGTGTAATTGTACGATTTCATATTCTACCCTTTTATAATCCACACACACACACACACACACACACACACACACACACACACACACACACACACACCCCCACACACACACACACACACACACACACACACCATCTCTTCGCGCGAGGACGTTCACGATAAATCCACGTCCTCGATCTACAGGGATTCGCGCCCACAAAGCTTTCTATGTGTGTGTATATGTATACTCTCCTCCTCCTTCTTCTTCTTCTTCTTCTTACATCGAGACATCGGGGCTCGGCCCATGTGTATATATATTGCAGCTTTACTGCTATCCTTGACACGATGATCTTGCGGATACTACGTGTGTGTATATAAATGCGCTATACTATACTCTATTCGCGTTGAAAGATAGGCTACAACGACGATGTCGACGACGACGATGAGGAGGAGGAAAATTCCTTCGTCGTGAGAGAGCATCACGAGTGAGTGCGCGCACTTCATGCGTGTGTGCGCGGATGCGCTGCTGCTGCATGGATCTGCCTCGTGAAAGGCGAACAAGCGGGAAAAATTTATAAGCATCAACGAGTTTTTTTTTCTTTTTCTTTGTGTGTCCGACTTCTTATTTCTTCTATACCAGCTTCTTTTCATCTCTTAGGTGGTAACTGGGATTTATGTTTGGATTGAGTTATAAATTCTTTGACTTCTTGACGAAACTGATTTTTATTTTATCTCGTATGTGTACAAAATTCGTGATTTCGAGTTTAAAGACAATCAGAACTCCGCAGTTTTTTTTTCTGGCAGATATAATATTTATTTTATATTTATAAAAAAAAAAAATTGATCGTGAGATTATTATATTATCTTGCGCAATTTAAATGTGTGTGTATGTATGTTTTAATGCTAGTTTCTTTGTTGCCGATAGTTAAAGAATTCAAATCAAAAACTTTAAAGCTCAGCGTATGTATGCATGTGTGTTTATATACATATATATATACCAAAGGATTACTTTCGTCCATGTAAGGATAAATAAATCATTGTTCGCTAACCGCAAGGACTTAAGGCTATATCACAGATAATATACCTATACTTTCCTAGAAATAAAAACAATTTTCTCCAGCTCACTCGACAAAAGCATCAACTACCTAACTCTATCCCTATTTCTTCACTCTTCGTATAATATATAACTCAAAGCTCTCCTCCTCCGAATCAACATCAATCAATTTTAACCAACTTCATCGATTCTCGCAACTTCGTAAAATTGCACGGATAAATTTACTTTTAAGCCTCGCCTAATCTCATCCCGCACACGTTCTTTTCCCCTCTGTATACCTCAAGTTAGAAATAAAACCCTCACGAGCGCGATGAAAGCAAACCGCGAGTATATAAGTAAGTGTAGATGTATAGATACAGTAGTGGAGGCCACCGATCGGGTCCGGGCTTGCGCAATATAGGTATATGTATAAGTATTCTAGCTCACATAGAGAGGGACGCGAAAGGAGAGCTTGCTTATAATATATGATATGTGTATATGAAAAAGTAGCCGCTGCAGCAGCAGCAGCACACCGAGGCCAAAAACTTGGAAACGCGTGACGTTCGCAGCCTCCGATCTTTCTTCTCTCCCATGCAGCAGGCGCTTTTTCTTTCCTATCCTATAATACGTGAAAATAGCCTTGATCGGAGCTCTCTTTCTCTCTATATTTATATATGCCGTGGGATCGGGCTGACTGGACTCCCACGGATTCAGCTAAGCTTTGTAATGTAGGAAAGGCTGATTATACTAATTTTCAAACGTCACGTGCGTTAGGGTGACCTGCTGACTTGTTTGATTCGTTTTAGTTTAGTTTCTGTATTATTGGTTTTGGTTTCTATGAATCAGTAAGGAAAGGTTTTGTGGGCTGTACAACTCGGCTGTTACTACTGATGTCGCATTCTGGAACTGCCATATTAGATGATGAGCTGTTTATGCTGTGTTCTTATAGCTTTTGTTCTGATTCTATTGTGTTTTTTATTGTTCTTTCTTTTATTAGAATGCATTTTTAATAATACTTGTGTATACATAGTTTTTTTTTGTTTTTATATATCAAACAGAATTTCTCGTATACTGGATCTGACAAGATATTGTTTGACAGTTTTTACATTTATCACGATCAATTGTTTTTTTTTAACTTTTGTAGTTATTTTAAACATATATTATTTACCTAGTATCATGCCATTAGATTTCTAATTAAAGCTATATCTTATCATAATATATTATCGTAACTCTCTCAGCAACTCGAATACAACATTTTACTGGGAATATAAAAATACTTATTTTATTACCGATTATATATAAATATTTTTTTTAAATTCACCATAAACAGTAGATACTTAAATTTAAATATTTCTTATAAAATCATAATTTATGTTAATTTTAAATAAATCGATATTTTTCTCTTTTTTTGTTTCAGGTAAGTCAAAAAATGGTTATTTTCTCATGTTACCAAATCACCATCTATAACATACCCAGCAGGTAAAGTAAACTCTATACAACATTATAGAAAGTAAAGGTCGGCTCCATCCAATTTTCACAATTTTTGCGCGTATCTAAAAGAAAGAGAAAATAAAAGAAAAAAGGAAAAAAAATTTTCTTTAAAATTAAGTAAGCATATACTTAAACGTAATAGAGCTGAAAAATATATAATTGCCCTCAGCTCAAAGATTTTTCCCATCGTGCGACGTCATAATAGGTACCCCTCGCAGCTGGAGTTGCGCAATCCATCATCCGTCACTGCCCATTACGTCGCGCACTCTCAAACTCTCTTTCGCCCTCCCGCCGTCATATAGTCGTCGACGCGGACAAAAGCGAAAGATCGCTCTTTCGCTGTTTAACTGCCAAACGACGACGACGACGTGCCATCAGGAACTTAAAAAAAACGCCTTTAGGCCATATCGCTGAGTAGTAGTAGTAGTCTTTTTCCCTCCCTCTCCCTCACGTCGAGTCGATTTGACCCGATAAATCGGTTATTTCGGTGCCCCAGGCTTGCATACGTACGCGACGTTGCCATCCTAGTCACGCTATACACATTGCACATAAGCTAAAATCGACTTCACTTTTATTTCCATCTATCCTCTCTCTTGTACCTATAACTACATATATAAAATACGTTCGTTTGCAATTTGACGAGACGTGATCGCAAATTCATCTTGACGTTAGATGCTGCTGCTGCTCTACTGCATACCACACAGTATACTTTTATACTCTTGAGCAGATATTCTTTCGCACGTGCGGTTTACATTGTTTTCTGCGTTAATTCGCCCCATACTGTATTACTGAGCAGCAATGAAATATACAACGCTATGGTTTTAATTGAATAAAATATATATATATCCGCGCTTGAGCGCGATAAGAGCACACCAAGGCTGATTAATTTCGATTGCCACACAGTATAAATACATACTCGTATATACACAGCCGGTTTGCTGGCTGATTTTAACTACTGGCGTTAATCTGTTTCAGCGCATGACCATATTTTTCCTCAACTTCGATGCGAAATTTTGCACTACTAACCATAAATCCTTCACTAGTCGAACACGAGCACTTATACACTATATAGCCATTCCCTCCTCAATCTTAGCCTATATGTATGTACATATATAAATTACAGGATTTAATTTTTCCATGGCGAATCATGCGAGAGTGATAAAAATAGGTTCTTTCTCGATAGCCTCTTTTTATCTTATCATCAGTTTTTTTTTGTGAAAATCATTTTTAAGGGATTGCTTCTTACGTAGATTTCTTATTTACATTATCCAAAGTGAAATAAGTTCGATAATAGTAAGACCTCCGTGTTGCAATTACACTATAAGCACATACGATACTAAAAAAAAAAAAATCATAGTGAAAGACAAACCAGTCACACCTGTTACTTGCACATACATACATACACATACATACACATGCGGTAAATTGTACGCGTAATCCAAAAGACAAATTACACGCATATACCTTATACCTAACTATTATACCTGTTGATTTAGAGTCACAGATTTTCATTGCAATTTTTTATCAGCTTAGATATACATATTTACAAATTGCATGTGTTTCGCAAAATTAAAAAAAAAAATAAATAAAATAAAATAAAGCCGTTAGTCTAAGATAATCAGGCTCACTCAGGGTATTATTTTAAGTATATCCAACATAGCAGCAAAAAAGTTATAAGTACCTCAAGAGCATCATCAATCCAACATGTCCACGTAGCTTTGTGATCTCATCCCTTCTATGTAGTAATCGTCATACGACCCTATCTTTCTTTCTTTCTTTCTTTCTTTCTCTCACAAAAGTTTACCTCGCCTTCTTATACTTACTGTCCTCGAGATCCGCGGAGGCGCTCGCGATAAATAATACACCGCAGCTTGGAAAATTTTTACAACCGCACGTCGTGGCGGTTCTAATCTTTCTCCGTCTTTCTCTGAGTGTACTATACTGTACATATATGCGCCCACACCGTGAGCGAGGTTATCAGTTCTCTCTCTCTCTCTCTCTCTTTCTCTCTGTCTCTCACCCACCTAGTATTTATTTTCTACGCTCTTGTCTCCAGCGATGAGAAAAGGGTAAATATAGAAAATTTGTCCCATGAAGAAAGGAGGATTGCGATTCTCAGTGTCGTCGTAACTTTTTCCTCTTTCTCTTTCTCTTTACGTCTATCTCTTTCTTCTTCTTTACTTGCTGTCTTCCGTCTTTGGGGATATGTATGTGTGTATGCTGCACGAGTGGTATTAATGTTGCCGAGTGGCAAAACGACTTGCGAAGCATCTTGAAATATATATATTTCAGTAAGAAAGAGTATAGTTGTCGTTTTCTCCCCTCTTAGCTTTTATCGTCTCAAAGAGAGAGGATATATTCTTGAGAGCTGCTTGCGTGGGATGAATTTGGAATGGTATATAGTTGCTTTTGTTCTTTTTGTGCAAAAAAAAAATAATTGAACGATATTCAAAGTTTTAATGGAAAAGGCGCTTGCACTGGCTTTGATGATGGTTTAAAGCTCCCACATGAATAGTAAGTGTTTAAAAATTTTAAGATCGTAGTGCTCGTGTGTCTTTCTCTTGCCAAAAACGTAGCCTGATACATACCAAATTTAATAGAAATTTTTAATATCAGTGCAATGTGTTTACCGTGCAAATAAGAATATGGCCAGAATGCTGAGAACGGTTAAATTCCAAGAAAAATTATAATTTTTTTTTTTTTACTTAGCTATTACCGAACAATGCATACGGTAAATTCGTTAATTTTCATCTATATATCCTTTTAACAAGCACACGCCCATTTTGGTAACTTAAAAATATTTTACATATCATACAAAGCCTTATCTGCCGAACCAGCATATGTATAATATATGCTCGCGAGAGCATATAGGCATTGAATTTATACTATAATATATGTATATCTGATGGACAATTATCAAATTACCCAATCACTTGTGATCTCGATTAATGGCTTTCAAAACGCCTTTGAAAATTTGAAGAAAAAAAAAACGGTTCAATATAGTTTTCCCTTATTCTTGATCGTAGTTAAATTATATAGAATAGCGTTTATGAAATATTTTTTTTACTCGCTCGATTTATATATAATTACGTTTAAGATATGTTTCGAGAGAACAAAGGGGCATAAAAAATATATACGCTACTCGATATATATAATACTTGCACGAGATAAAATAGATCGGATGACTTTTTAAAGCAAATCAATTATTCGTAGAGTAATTGTAGAAGCGAACGGGTTCAAGAGAGTTTAGAGAAAGATAAAAGTAAACTCAATAAATATTTATATCGATATGTATACACAGCATTAAATATATGCGAGAATTTTATCTATTGGCTATTTATTGTTATCGTCTCTCTTGCAACTTTCATTCCAATTATTTTATTGTTGGATACTTATTTTTTTCTCTTTATTTGCATAAGTTAAAATGAAAAAGTGCGTACGAAATTAGAAGTATAGGCGACATTTATTTCTTACGCTGAATTTAATTTTATTGTTATAGATTAATCAAAAATAAAAAAAATAAAAATTACTTATGTATCATTTATCAATAAGTCAATAATTTATAAGACTAAAAATCTTATAGAAAGTTTTCTGCCTATTAAAAAGCAACTTTTTCTTAATTTATCTTATTTTGTAATCCTAAACTAATTTAATTTCAATATACCCGTTATCTGTGCGTATAGAAACACGATTATTATGTTGCTTTAGAAAAGTAAAAACGTAAATTAATTTTATTTTTTGTTGTTATCTTAAAACAATTGTAAACAAGACAGAGTAGATAAAATAAAAAAATAAATTAAAAAAAAAAACTCGAATCCATTAAAATTACACAACCGTTTCACTTTTATAACCAGGAAACATCGAATTCTTAGGTCTCATTCATTATCCTGCCCTCCACTCGACATTACATGCCACACGCAATTTCTCCAACATTTTTTTCAGACCAAAAAATTTTTTTATATTATCAAGCTAACAACAAAAACTAGTAGCCAACAATACAGTTAAACATTAAACCGCTATACTGATAAGCAGTACACACAGCATGAAATAATCCTGCAACATACATTTTATCTCATCAGCTACAACAAAACAATTAGTCCATTACTAATGCAAACGCAATATTTTTCCATTTATCTTGTTTCTAAACTTAAGAAACTGACAAATTACAACATAAAGCATAAATTACGCCTTACCCAATGTCATCATCTTCAATTTTATTTCCTCTCATGTTTATCAACAAGCTTGCACATGAGCTTGCAGCCCGCAAATATAAATCGATCTGGGAGAGAGAGTTCGATTATTTTTGAAACCACGCAGATAAAACGTACTACCCACACAGAATATTCCAGTAAATATTATTAGCAATACTTCACTCGGGGATACGAGAAGCTAAATCCTTGAGGTGAAAAAAAAAACTTTCCATCGCGCCCAGGACTCTGGTTTAAGCTATCACTGTAAAAGTCCGGAAAGTTTTCGTCAATTTATCTAATAGTCATCTCAAAACTGCTACCTGCATTTTCTGCTCTTCAACTCTACTCAACCGAGTATAAATTAAACTATAATTTTTATTTCTTATTTTTTTGTTCTCCAAACAGCCTCGCACGATAATCGGAACTCGCGATCAATTAGTATTGTTCAGAGACGTAGAAAGCTCGATGGCTTGGTCGCAGTTTGATTAATAATATACTCTACACACATAGCTCCATGTCTCCATAGCTCGATTTCAAGCTCATTCTATTGTACTCGCACGTTCACCCGTATAGCGCTTCCTTAAAAATACGATTAATTTCTTCCTGATCTGTATTTATTTTTATTCTGCGAGTTATATATATGTACATAAAAAAAAACAGTTGAAAAAATATTGTTTCGAAATGAAAGTAGTTTCTCTTTTGATTAAGCAACGAGATATATTTTAATCATTAAAAAAAAAGCACAATTCGATGCATTTTAATTAAATTAATATTCAGCATATTTTTAACTAAAATCCGATTTATTCTTCAACATCAAAAAACACACACCCCCCAGATCACCCAAAAAATAAAATTTCTTCATCTTCATATACACTTGTAATATTACCCTCTCTCCTTATAGCACACCAGTAATCGCATTAGGTCGATTTTATTTAAGCGAGTTTCAGCGAACGGGAAAGTGCAGAGTCTATATAGCATCGACATATATATGCGAAAGAGAAGGAGGGGGGTGGGGGACAGAGTATAGCAGTATAACCACCGCGCCCGCGCGTCAGCCTTGACTCCAACGCGCACCAACTTTGCAGCAGCAGCAGCAGTGCCTTTCCCCTGACTCTATATATGCATCGCTACATGTATTTTGCGCTGACTTACTACTCAAGTATATGTATAAAGCCAAAATCCTTGTGCTCTTGACGAACGATCTTTCCATGTATATACCTTTTTCCATGATTTTTCATTCGATTTTTTGATTCTTTGTTAGCGGGGGTACATGGGTATATACTTACGTATTTCAGATTGATTGATTATATTTTTAAATAAATTTCTTATACTTAAGGGTTAATGAGGGTGATTTGTTAAACGGTTTAAGTTTATCGCTGTTGAAGCTTGCTTATATTTTATAAGGTTTAACATGAATTTATTATAATTTTTATAACCTTAATATTATATCGCGATATGTAATGGAGGAAAAATAGTGAATTTAATTGATTTGGAAATGAGACTTTCATCTACTTAAGTGTAAACGACGTTGTGTTTTTTTTTTCTTTTCTTTCTAATAGAAGGTTCTACAAATGGTCATTTATTGCTCAATATGACGTAACATCGTAAATGTATTACTTTAGAAGTTCTTATCTTTATCCGGGTTTAAACTAGTTGTATTTTGTATAAGATATTTTAAAGCGATTTACGTATAATTTTTTTTCTTCTCTTTACTGTTTGATCGTTTTACATGACACACAATGGTCTTGTGTGTTTCTATTAGAAAAAAAAAAATTAAATCGATTATCAATGCTATGCGTGCTTTACTAGTAATTTCATTTAAAAGTAGATTTAAAAATTTGATAATGAATTAAAATCAATTTAAATAAATATTAAAATGCAAATTTCATTTAATTTATTTTTATTATTACATCAAATTTTTGTGCTTAAGGATATAAATTTATACAACAATTTGTTTGAAAAATTTCTTAAAATGTTTCACATATAACCAATTGACAATTATTTCAATGACAAAAATGAGAAATGACAGAATCAATCCATGTACGCAAAATTTAAAAGCAAACATTAATAATTTATCAAGCGTTAGAACAAATTCTTTATTATTACGTAACTCGATTTTCTTTTGCTCGCTAAATAATTTATGTAATACTGATTTTTTTGTAAATTCAATTATTCCAAAATCAAATAATCTTCTATGAATTTTAATTAACGTTTTACGTAGGCAAAAATCATCTCGCAAAAGATAAACCATATATTTTTTATAATAATCATCTTCCATAATATTATAAATTTCACTTCTAGGAACATCATACCTCCCAGTTAAACAATCAATTACACATGAAATTTTAGATTCGATTTTTAACCAATTTATACAATCTGTACTATCATTAATTGTCTTGATATGATTGGACAATAAAGTATCGCCTAAAAATTGACTAAATTGATTTTCGCTATAAATTATGTAACCAAATTTGACTAAATCTTCGGGGAATGTTATGTCTACTGAGTATTCTGGTACGGTTTGCAGAGCATTTAATTTACCTTGAAAATAAAAATTTGCTGACATAAACATAGATAAAAAGCAATACAAGATTATTTGATGAAATCTAGATTTTGGTTCATATCATATAGCCGATCCCGTAACAACTCGTATAATTTCAAATCCAATTACAACAAATGATTTTTTAATCATGTATTTAAAAATGACAATAGTTATTGAAAATATTATTATCAATAAAAACCATATTTTAGCAGCAAATATTGCATAAAAATATTGACTCACAAGTATCAATTCTTTTTTAGTAACGTAACACATACCTGATACCACAAGAAAATTAAGCTCATTGTGCCAAATACCTCTCTCAAACTCTGAATTTACCTGCATGTCATATCGTCCTTCTAAGACGTCTTTCTGAATACCAGTTGGTATACCATCTTCGTCTATAATTCCACGCTCTGTAAAATCAGCTATAGTCTGATTTAACGTTGCATTTAATTTTTTCCATAAGATGTCACCAAGTCTTCCAGTAAATCCTCGAATTTTGAGACCATCAGCACTGTAATCGTATGGGTTAACGTTGCCAATAGGAAACTCAATGATTCTAATTGAGTATCCGCCTAATGTAGATGTTTTATCAAATTTAAACGTATCGCATATCCAGGATAGATCTTAATTAAAAAAATATCTGATAAAAAATTAATATAAAGGTAAATACTCTCAAATATTTATTTAAATAATTATGATAAATATACCTTCAGATTCATTGAATTTCTTTGTAAACAATGTCAGAGGATGTTCGTTTTCTTGTTTATAACGTTGTTCAATCTTCCACATCCTTGGAGCTTGATCAGTAAACGGATTGAACATGTATGCTGAAGTATAATTATCAACATCACGACATAAAAATATGCTAGAGAGAATCTCAAATTTCCATGCCAACTTCATAAAAATGTTAGCATCTTTACAATTATCGTGCGTCTGGCTATTATCAATTATAAAATGGCCAAACTGGTTCCACCAGATTGAATTTTTAAGCTTATAAAGAGCAATGGGCAATGAATCTGTGGTAAATTCAGCAATAATAAATTTTTGAACAGGATAAGGTAAGAAATCTGGATTTTCTGGACTAAGCTTGTATCGTTTCTGTTTTTTAATGTACTTATTTATCGTATCAGATTCTGTTAGGCCAAGTAAACTTATAACATTGTTTTTAAATGTATTTGTATCAATATGAGCAACACTCCAATTTCCAACAATGACTATTGCTTCACTTTTTCGTGGAAAGCATTGATTATATATTTCTAACTGAAATAATGTATCATTATAGTTTTATTTCTGAATAAATACGATGTAATAATTGTAAAAAATGGAATATGTTGAGACTTATTTACCGAAATATTAGACACTCGATTTTCAGTATTGTTATCACTGTACATTGATCTCTGAATATTAATATTTTTATTTTTTACATAGTTATTAGATTTAAACATAAATTTTAGTAAAATAAATATGAAAAGTTCTATAAATCTCATTATTAAAATATTTTAGTTAATTTATTTAAAAACAAAATTAAAAAATTATTTTATATTTCCTTGTATAGAAATTTTTTCCTGAAGTATGAATTACTGAAGTATGACTGCCTATAAAGGAATGAAGAAGTCAAAGTTATAGCTGAAGTAATTCATATTATTACGTTTTAAGGAAATGCAATAACATAAATTACATACTTTTATAATCAATATCCTCCATATTTTCTCTGTCTATCTGCAATCAAATTAAAAAAAAAGCTACTCATATTTTACATGAAACATTTCCATTTTAATTATATTTTATCGTTGATATCTGTTAAATATGGAAAAATTTCAAGCATTTACAAAATTAAAAACATTTCATTTTTATTAAAAAAAAAAAAACTTTTAAATGTAAATGTCATTAGAATTGTTAATTCTGATAATTATTATTTTTCAAAGCTTATCCAGTAAGTTATATACTTCTATACCAAAATTGGAGAAAAAAAAACGTATTGATTTACATGGACATTGCGTAAAAGCACTTCCAAATACTTGAATTCTGAATAAGTATAAAAGGATCGAATACGCATAAGCAAGGACATTGTACCTTGAATCGCGACAGATAAAAATAACCGAAAGTATCCCGAAGTTCCAAAAACAAGTTTTAAGTATGCACGTGCGCTTTCACAGCTGTGTTACGTGTTCAACCGCGGCTCTGCCAATAAAGTACCATCTTGGTATACCGATTCCACAAAATCGAATTCTTTAGTATATAACAGAGGGCAAAAGCCGAAGAATCGTGCTATATAATGCATTCGATGGTAATAAATTTTGTTCTTTTGTGTATGCAGTAAAAATAACGGATTACTTTGATACTCCGTTTTTTTAAATTATTATTTCGAATTATAAAATTTTTCTACAGTATAATTATAAAAATGTATTTTCGAAAATTAATTAAATTGAACAAAACTTTTTAGAAAACAACAAGTTAAAAAAAAAATAATAAAAAATAAAAAAGTCCTGAATTTCAATACACAAAGTTAGTCAATCGCTCTCTCACTATAGTTACAGCAGCAAAAGCAGCAGTAGTAGTAACAGCAGCTACACTATAATACTTCCTTTCACGTGAAAGTTTAACGAAGCATTGTCTCAATCGCGATAAAAAAAAAAGTATCAAGAATATGCAAGCGCAGTATATATACCGTGTAACAATTAATTTAAAATTATTATATTATGCGACTTAGAGTCAGCAGGAATGTGTCTTATACCTTATGGCCAGCATCGATTGCCGTCGTATGCAGCCACGCGCGCGCGCGCAACTTTCCCATGCCTACCACACACACACGTACACGCGCGACTAACGTGAGAATGAGCGGAAAAAAAGCGTAACGACGACGAAAAGCTCACAGTCAATATTGAATTTTAATTCGACGTATATACATGTGAGTCTTGGATGTTTGTGCGTGTGTGTGTGTGCGTGTGTGTATATGAGTGGCATAGCCACGTCTAAAATTATTTTCTCACATTATATGGCCAGCCTATATACATACATACACACATGCATATACGAGAAAACAAGCGCAAGAACGATCGATCAGGCAAATTCAAAGAGGCCGATTGTTCAACTTGCCGAGCTCCCGATCGCTCGTAATCAATTTCGTCTCGATATATAATTGCAGCGCGACCGAACTGTACTATATATACATATAGGTACCCACTGCGCTCGTTACGTAATCATAACATTGCTATATAATGCTATAACCGATCATAAAGAATTGGGGTAGGAGTTGAAAGAAAAGGAAGGGAGTAAAAAAAATCGGGTAGTCGAGCAATGAGATGACGTACGTGTGCTACTGCATGTGATCTCTTTCTCTCTTTCTCGTGATATACTTTTCAATTTTGGCCTGTCGATGCCGATCATTAGTTTTACGTATATATGATTTGTGTGTTTATAGCCACTGATAGGTCTTATTTCGATTTCCCGTCGCGAATTGCTTGGCAATTAGATACTTGATACTCGAAAATAATGACTATTTATTTTTTTCATAAAAAAAAAATTATTGCAATCTGGAGATATTTATCAATCGTTATATATTATCGATAAATTATATATTTTTACACGTATTAATGTCTAAATTTTCAAAATCAAAATATCACATTTTTTTCAAACATTTTATTCGATTAATTAGATTCATTATTAAAAATAATAATCTAAGTACATTTATCAAGTACAACCTAAACATTAACCATTACACAAGTTCATAAGTACCCCTCTCATCCCTTTATATTATGCACTCAATTCGCGGAAAGTCCTCCTATGTATATAAGATTCAACAACATAACGGTAGCTCATATATACAGGATACAAACACGCAACGATCGCACAAATTTTCTCTCATATCTATACATGCATGTACACACTATATGTATATCCAACCATGATTCGTTTCACTTTGGCATACTCTCTCTCTCTCTCAGAACGAAACTCACGCGCTCGCGATTACGCGCCTCTCGCACGTGTGCAGTAGCGAACAAGAAGAGAGAAGCGAGAGTGAAAACGTGTATGTACATCAAACTAGGTACAGATAGATAGGTAGGTAGGGGAAGTACACATACACACGTACACATACACTACATAGAAGATTCGCAGCAACAGGTGCGGTATATACAAGCAGCCTCTTCGCTCTCTCAGTCTCAGCTGCTATGCACATTTTTTACGTATAGCTTCACAATACGTATACATACACACGCTCTGTTATGCGTTCACATTTGCGTATTATATAGAACCGGAAACATTCTTCCTCATAGCTTGACTTCTTGGTTCTCCAATAGGTATATACACAGAGCTCGTAAATTCGTCGCTTTGCGACGTGTGAGAGAGAGAGAGAGCGCATGTGTGCACATTTTTCTCGTTTATTCAAAGCGCGCACAAGAAAACCGGACCCGTTTCTTTTAAACTTTAAAAGACCGCGCTTTGAATATCATTCAGCGAGTCGCGGCGCTTGCTTTTCGGGATTTATGGAAAGTCCAGTTATACGTCGCATACATATATATATATATATATATATATATATATATATATATATATATATACGATCGCGCGTGCAATGAATCCACCTTGCTTTACGCGAAATCCGCGGTATATGGAAATACTCTCTTGGACTTCTTTTTTTTTTATAAAGTGAACGGATAGAGGCTGTATATTGTTGTTGTTGGTTACTTGCTTGTATACCCTCAAGAGAGTTTAAACGTCATTTCCATTGTGATTGGCGGGACATTTATTTTCGAATAATTGTCGCTAGGTATCTGTATAGCTATAGTTTAGTAAAAAGCACTTGTGGAAGAGAGAGAAAAAAATATTATTAGACGCGCCGTAGGGGAAGGGAACAAATAGTCGTTTAGCTACGGTGGAGTGTGCTTGTTATTCCAAGCCTTATTCGAATTGAAGGAGAGCTAAAAAGCATATACACTGCGCAGAGAGCTTGCTTATAGGCTTTCGCGAGACCGTATAATTCTTGTTATACCTAGTCCCCCTCCATCTCTCTTTCTTTACTGCGTTTCGTGCGGACAAGTGAGTAAATCTTGATATACACACACTGGGGAAAGGCCGAAATGGTAATGATCCAAAGAGAGAGAAGTGATCGTATATAGCTTACGCACACGCATGCACGAAACGCACGTGTCTATGGACCCAGGAAATACTTGACTAATGATCAATTTTGTAATCTATAAGAGCTTACATTGAGAAATAGAAAAAAAAATTAAAAAACTCTCATGTTTATTTACTTTTCCGTGTTGAGAGATTGATAAGATTTGTTTGAATTAATTTTCCTGGCGATTTGTTTATTAGAAATGTTATTGAGAAAAATTTCAAATGATGCATGAGAAATAAAATAAAGATTTGAAATTTTTAGTTCGTCATTTCTACGTGTTTGACGTTTTAAGACATTGAAGTGACGTATACATATACAATTTCTCGTTTTTGGATATATGTATTTTAATCGAATTCAAGAATTCATGAATTGGAAAATAGACAAATTTTAAAAATTATTTTACTTATAATAGTCTCATTTGTAAAATATTATACATATGTTAATGAATTTGTTTTAATTATATTACTAATATCAGCTGTTTATCTACATTTCATTTAGTATTCAGCTATTTTTATTTTGTGCGACTCATTTATTTCGTAGTAAACGCGTTTATACATATGAGAAATTAAACCACAAGAATTTTTTTTCTTTTTTTTTGTTTTTTTATTAATAAATGAAAGCTTAATTGTGTTATGGAAATGAATATATATCGAAGAGAATACTTATGTTAATTTTTTATCAATTTAAAATTAATATTGTATGATTAAGACTTATTTTTTTTTTCTTCATTTAATAATCATTTACGTTCACAATATCGTATTAACACTCGGCAAACCGACTAATAATGTAAACATATTTATAAATCCACACTTTTCGAATTAAGACATTATATTTCTCATGCGTCAATAAAATTCTTCATAATTCCAGTTATTCCACACAATTATAAATAACCGAATCACAAATTTTCATATATATAAAAACACCAATCAAGCAAAACTATAAAAATTAATCGCTCAATTAACTCATCGCTTTCAACATCTAACTAACTACCCTCTATATAAAAAAAAAACAAAAGCGGTAATAACACCATCTGTTACATATACATTCGCGAAATCGATTTCTCCCTAAAAAGCAAAAAAAAAATAAAATTAACAAGACTACGTCCAGCCGTCAATTTCGCACGAATCGTTCAAACTTGCAATTAATCAACAGACTAGTTCGGTAAAAAGTCGATCCGCAACAATCGTTTAAGAGCCCTCGAGCAACGCCCATATCTGCGTGTCGAGTGTCCAAAAAAGGTAAGGGTGGAGCGATCGGTATATACACCTATCGCTATCGCAGGGTATATGTATTGGCAGACTACGGCGTAAGTCCTTTTAATGAATATTTATCGTAGTAGCGGGGAGGGGAGGGGGGCCTTATAGCATAGGTATAGTTGGCGAGACAGTTAAATGGCCAGGGAGCGAGTGTGTGTATGTAGGACCGGTCAAGCGACGTTTGCTATCCACTGCGAACTTCTCTCTATATATAAGCTGCATGTTAGGTAGGTAGGTAGGTAGGTAGGTAAGTACACGGGATCTAGCGGGTCATCGTTCACGCGTGCGCCTCGTAAATCTTTCGAGCGCCGTCGAGTTAGATAGTATACATGTGTAGCCCGCACGCGCGCGTTGCGAAAAAGACACTCGCTACTGCTACATGTATGTATGGTTGTTACGTTCGGTGGCTCTTGCTCTTGCTACTTTAGCTGCTGCTGTTGCTGTTGTATATAGCTATAGAATAGTAACAGCTCTCCGGACGCTTGAGATCGTTTTTGTTGAAATTGCACATGCTTGCTAACTCTCTTGTTCCTCATAGCGATTGTTCTGCCTTGTATACGCTTTGATTTGTGGTCTTTCTTGAATGTAGTATTTTTTTTTTTGTTTTAGTAGAAAGGAGAAGGGGGATATAATTTTATTGACTTGTCTGAGGATTGAAGGGAGTTTAAGGTAATTTTTTTGTGTATAGAGAGCTTGTTTTGATAAATTCGGGGGGAATATTTATGTGGTAGTTTGAAATGGTAATTTATTGTATAGGAGATTTGCGAATAGGTTTGTAAATAGGATTGAATTTATGTTGGCGAATGTCTTGAGTAAATTATTTTGACTTAATGAATTGTACTGCATTTTGTATTTTTTTTTCTTTAACAATAAAAAATTATAAAAAAATAACGAATAATTAAATTATGTTCGAACAATATTTCATAAATTACTTATAGAGGATGAATCTTGAAAATGTCTACTTTTTTTAATAATCTCTCAAGTTATAACAATGTACTTTATGATACTGTTTTTCTAGTGTGTCTAAGTTTTCTTTTTATTTGAAATAACTCAAATCATTTGGTTGACATTATAAAAAAATTTATTTATTGATATAACAATAAGCCGTTATTTTATAATTATTAATTATTGATTTTTGAAATACAAGTTTTGAAGTAAAAAGTGTGTTTGACATCACATTGGATATAAATATTTTAACAAAAAGAAAAATCGAGTTGTACACAAAAAATTTATACTTTTTATTATCTTACAATTGATTATTCAATATCGAAAACGCATAAGAAGTTTCACACAAAAAAAAAAGAAAAAATCACACGCTTATATTTTCTATAAAAGCAATCTCAGACATATCATAACTTCTCTCAAAACAACCAGCATCAACGATAAATTTTGAGCTTGCATTTTTATTGTTCAAACAGCGCCAGAAACACGTTTAAAAAAAAAATACGAAATCGAAAGAAATCCAGTAAAAGTTACACTAAGGGCCACCTCAGTAAGCATAACACACCAAGTTTCAAAATCCAATATTTTCATCAACCACAATTTCTTATCTCAACATACAAAAGCCAAGAATCTCTTCGATATATATATAAACCAACATCCGTTTCACGTTTTGAAAAAAAGCAAGTCCACTTGCAACATCCGCATACATGTCCCACCCCAAAAAATCAATTGGCGCCTACTCGATTTCTTACATTGAATATCACGTAACCCGGGTTACTTGCTCTCCAATAAAATAAACAATACCCACAGACAATAAATAACAACCACACACACTCACACATATACAATACCTGACTATACGGAATTCAAGCGGACATAGAGTGCGGACCGAGAGAGTGAAAGGTTATATACGATTGCAAAGCCGCGCACGGCCGATTAATGAGAGGTTTTTTTACCTGTACTCTCTTTTCCTCCCATAAATGCTGATGCTGCTGCTGTTGCTCTTCCGTGGAAAGGAGCGGTTATATGTATACGGATCGTTTCCCGCTTCCGCGACCTTGCTCCTCCCAAGGTGAACTGCCTTGTGCGCGAGTAGCCCGACTACGCCCGGACACAGAGACAGAGACGTGAGAGAGTTGGTGACGCGCACGCCTCGGGGTACATGTAGTTGATCGAACGGCCTTGATGTTGATTTTTTTTTGGCTGGCAATTTTTGGTGATCGTATGGATGTCTGCTTACGGTCTGGGTGACAGTATGTGCGTTTGTATGTGTATGTGTGTTTCTGTGTGTTATATAATATTGGAATGGCTTGATTGGTGCGGTGAAAGAGAATGTGTGATCGTTAGGAGATCGGTTAAGTTTGAGATTGTTGATTGTGATATTGGAAATAGTTATGGAAATTTGAGATTTCAATAAACATTGCCAGTTGGAAAAATTTAAATGGTTATGTTGAAGAATTCAAATAGTTTCATGAATTAAAAAAAGAAAAAAAAATAATACGTTTAGTATATATATCACGTAACAATACATAAATATGAAGTGAGAGTAAGTCGTTTTATGTTGTGAATCTATTGGTTGAGACTTGTAATCGATCGATACTCGAGTATATTTATACATTTCTTGTCGCAACTCTTACAGTCACGATCACCAATGTAATAACTACATACAAACTTGGGTATTATGTATGTATGTATGTACTAGTGTCTTGTGTATACCAATTCTACGCCAACACAGGTATATTATATATACGTCGTTGAAAAATACATTAAACTGTAAGATAAACGTTAGAAATGAGGGATATATTGAAAGAAGAATAATTTTAAGTTTTGAAATAAAAAAAAATATATCACGAATTCTTGCCAATCAAACAGAGAGCTGTAATTACACGTAGGCTAAAAGTAAAGATCAATTAAATTGTAAGAAAAAAAACCTATATTATGACTATTCATGATTTTTCACCATATAAACACAAGCTTCACATACCTAATTTCTGCACAAAATACACACACACACACACACACACACACACACACACACACACACACACACACACACACACACGCGCGCGCGCGCGTGATTAAATATACATTCACCAAAGCAGCAATTAAATTCTTGTTCGTATAGCTCCAGCAAGTTCCACTTACGCTAAAACAAAATCAAGTGCCACTTTTTAAACAGTTTACCAACAACAAAAATTTCAATTCGCGTAAAATCAAATGTATACAAAACTTATAACGTAACCTCTTATTCACAAAAAAAATCAACAACCATTTAAGCATTTTACACGAGATACTGAAAAAAACTACTCAACGATGATAATACGTAGCTGAACAGTAGTAGCTTGAGGCTTATTCACAGCGTTCAAAATGTTACAGACAAGCCCGGGGAGCCGGAAACACGTTGACACCACGTGTGGCGTTCACGTAATAAGAAAGTCAAAGAAAATCCACTCGTTATTATACTGAACCAATTTTTTTTTTGTTCTAGTCCCTTACCTTTTCAAAAAAGATAAAGAGAAGGGATTGTTATCGAACCGACAATTTTCACGGGCCCCGCATTAACCTTTCTCTCTCTTACTCTATAGTATACAATGACAAGCCCGCAGCTTTTCACCTCTGGCACGTGCCTTCGAGGATGTTTCTATACTCGGGCGTGTGTATATACGTTGGAGTGACGGGCCGTGAATAACAGCCGCTTTCGAGCCTCTCTTTGGTGATTGCATTGTTATAGTCGCTGACGGCAACTTTATCCCCTTTTTATACACTTCAGAGAGATGTGCTTTCAAGCGCGTGAGTGAGTGTGTGTGGATCTGGAAACAATTGAATTTGATGCCAGAGTTCATTTGGCTGTGATTGAGCTTGGTTTTTTTTTGAAAATTTTTTTTAATAGTTGGCGTTAATGTTTGATTTATGAATGTAAGGGTGAAAATTGCTGATTTTCGTGATGATTATATTCAGCCATATGTCTATCTATGAACTTTTGATTGACTGGAATTTCATTCACTTATTAAAAGTTTGCAAGCTTTTTTTTTTAGATGATTTATTGCTATTAAAATCAAATTTAATTAATTTTTTTTTATCTTATGTCATAAATCATAAACTACTTTTTATTAATGACGTAAATTAATTTGTAATGAAGTTCATTTAATATCAATTTTATGATTTTGTTTAGCAAGCAGTTACACTATCAACAAGACATACAACAACAAAATTTAGTTACATACCTACATAATGAAAATATCGTAATATCTTATCGAACCAAATAATACATTTAGTTGCTTTCATTCTCTCGATACGAATCGCAAAAGAAAGTTCTGCACGTTAAAAAGAAAAAAAAAAGAAAGAAAGTCGTAAAAAGTAACATTTATAGCAGCCAATCTTTTATATTGCCTCGAGTGGTCACACACATACAGAGCATCGACTCTTGTACCTATATGCTGTACAAAAAAAAGAAGAAAGAAAAATCGAATAGAGTTCCAGACGTGCGGCTATCAGCATCGAGAATCATATGACTCGAAGCGGTAATTCCTTATTTCCATAGCCGCAATAGTCAAACTAGAGCCCTACTACCATACCAATTACTCCTGATTCTCTCGTATATATAAGTCCGTGGAAAAATCTCTTGGATAAGTCGATCGAAATCGAGAGTCAGCGGCCAACGTGACTTCCTCAAGTACCACGGACAAGAGGAAGGCTGAGAGAGTCCGGAAACCCCATAAGATTCCTAGAATGAAACCAGAGACCATAATAGGCGTGGTTGGCTAGGAGAGAGAAAAAAAATAATCTTGTCTAGACGTAACCAGCTCTCGGCAGGTCACGATCGTCGCTTAAACATTGTTCAAAGGAAGAAGCTACACGAGTACTTCAGGGGAAGGAGGGGCGTGTACATCTCCATCAGCGATTATTCGAGTTCAATGGGGGTTTGGTTTATTACAAACACGAGCTCATTGAGATATTGCACAATTGCAACATAAAAGATATATAGAGAACACAACTCTACCCCTTTTTCCTTCAAAGGCTTATAATATACACGATCAATCATAGAACTGATTGTCCAAAGTGTTACGTTTCGATGTGCCATTTATTTTAACTGTATCTACATGCGCAGATATCTTTTTTTTTGGCTTATTATTATATGCACCGGCAAAATTAATCCCCTACTATTGTGTTGTTCTTGTTGTTCTAACTCTCTTACGATCTATTATGCCAGCGGTGTATAATAAATGCTTAATAAATGCGGTTTAGACTTTTACTATCTGGTTATTAGGAATAATAAACGAAAACAATAAAAGAAATTTTAATGAGAAATTTATGTATGTATATATGTATGTGTGTGTGCACATTGTGTAATTAAGAAAAAAATTAGAAATTATTGAATAATTAATCTTTTAGTTGTTATATATATGCAGGAAAAGATAAAGTAGGAAGGTAGAAACAATGAATTTGTTGGTAAATTATTGGTTCTCCCGAAAAAACATATACCAGTAATCAGATTAATCTTTAATATTAAAGAGTATTATATACGCAGCTGTTAAAATGAAAGAACAACTACCTCACTTCTTTATATCCACAAGATTTGTACAAGCGCATGTTTCGGTCTTGCCACACTTGACTCGTTCTACTTAGCATTTGTAATTGCCTAGTAGTATATATACGAAAGAGTATATATTTCTTTTTCTCTCTCTAGCGTTTTCTTTTTTTAGTATACATTTTCATAACATTTTACGACTATCTTTTCTGTATATCCTCAATATTACTATATTCTCAGTAAGATTTTTTAGTCTGTATATACATAAATACAGTTACATAAAAACCTTTTTTTTTTGTCTTCCTATAAACTCGCGATATCAAACTTATAGCAGCATTTCGCGTAAAATTTAGTATCCTTAACTTGTGCTTAACACACAGGACACCTTTTCCTGACAAAACTCCATGGTAGTACTCATTCACTGGCTTGCAAGAACACGACTTTTCCACATCGACTTTTGCGAATCGCCACACGTACAACACTTATATACCTATATACGTAAAATTTCACCTAACTCTTACAATCAATACATAGTCACCATTGCAGTATTTTCGTACTTACTAGCACACGCGAGTTTATAGTCTTATTCTGTAATACTAAAGCCCAGGGCGTCAACCACTGCATTCGTCCCCTTATCTCCCTTTCCTTTCTCGAATGAATTTCCAGCGCCCAATATCTGTCACACACTCTTTCTTTCTTTCTCTCAATCTCCCTTTCTCTCCCTCTTTTTTTTCTCCTTCGGACCAAACTTATAGTACAAATATATATATTTATATACGTGCTTTCGCACGTGACGTAAACTTTTACATAAACGAAAAACGCCGGGGGCGCGAATATCAATAATATCGCAGCAGCTACAGCAGCAGTAGGTAGTAGAAGTAAGCAGTGGCAGTTGCGACTATATAGTTTGCGTAATAGCTAAAGCTGCTAAAAAGACGTGGTAGTGCGAGGGAGTTGAAAAAAAAGAACGATTAGGAAGGAAAGCAAAAAAAAGAAAAAGAGAGGAGAAGCCACCGGAGGGCTTTTAATAATAATAATGTCTGTAAGATTTGACTGTATATATACATGTAGAGAGACGCACTGTAAAACAGAGGAGAAAGGATCGGCTGTTCTTATACACGCGAGCGTATAGGCTTGTATATACTTGGAAAGTGCGAGAGCGGTGATAATCGCGGGCGGGGATATGAAGTTGCTCTCGATCTCTCACTCTTTGCACTAAAGCGTATCGCTCAAGTTTTATATTTATGTCTGCATATGAGGAATCGTCGACGGTTGTTATTATTATTACTGGTGAGCTACGCGATGCGCTGGTTTTTTCTGGGCATGGTTGAGCAAACCACTGGAAATAAGAGGTTTTAAAATAAAAAAAAAAAAACTGACTGCAGCAGCTTTCGACGCGCCTATCAATTTCTTCCTTTTGTTCGGTGTGAGACTTGTTTTTATTTTCTTTTTGATGCTGTTATGTTTTTTGGAGGGCTTGATGGGTACTTGGGTGGTCTTTTTTTTATTTTTAATTCTCTTTGCGTTTAAGTGATGGTGAAAGTTGATGCTGTTAGAGCTTAGAGTATTAAGTTTCGTTAGAACTTTATTATTGAATTTGCTGATTAATTTCTTGAGAAATCGTATATTTGATTTTTTTTTACATTGGTCATGATAATTGATTGAATTTAAAAGAAAAAAATGTGCTAGATTCAATGTTTATCTTGATCTTGAAAGTACTCGAATAACAAGTGTTTGCAAGAGGACACACTAAAAAAAAAAAGAAACCAATGAGTCTACTCTTCAAGAATTAACGAAAACTATGTCTCTTTATAGTCACTTATAAAGCTGTCCAACTAAAAAAAAAACTTTTTGCAAAATTCAACTAACAATAAACAAAACCAAAAGTATCCCATATTTTTTTCAAGCCTCATTATCTTCTCCACTACTGCAAGCCACGCGACGAATACACACAGAACGATAAAAATAACTATGTGCAATTTAGCGATCCATTAGCGCTTTAAATCCTCAACAACTACTACACACTACTATATAGACTATATCTCTCGAGACATAAAAGCGAGAGAACAGAAAATGTCACGAATCTCGTGCAAAATCACCATCACTTCAAAACCTATATAGTAATACTCCCCCTATCTCATAGAAAGCGGAAAAACAAAGTACACTATATAGAGTTAAAAGCTTGCACTGTTATGTCAACCCAGGCATCACCCAATAAATTCTCGACATCAAGCTAGATTCCGTCTGCTGCTGCTACTATAGAGTCCAGTATAAAAAAAAATAGGCCTCAAGCGTGTGAATTTCAACGGCAAAAAGTTGAATCTATGGACGTGTCGATGCCAAGTGAAAATCCTTAGAGGCGAAAAATAAGAGGAGGGGGATATATCGTTGTAGTAGTAGTACGGGCTAGTTGCTTATATTCCGTGTTCTCGCTGGAGCGTGCGATTTTAAAGTTGTATATACTATACTCGCTATCGTTTGCTGGAGATATAGGCGTGTATGTATAGTATATAGTAGAGTGACGCCCTATAGTCGTATGTTATTTTAAGGCGTCGCCTCAAGGAGTAAGTACCTATATATGTACGAATTTTGTTTTTACTTTATATATACCTATATACCCTGTATATAGCGTAATCTGGTGTATCACATCTTTAAAGTTTATGCGAGCGCAAGTGTGGTGTCCATGTTAATCTGATGGAGCTTGATAATCTTAAAGATTTTTGTTTGTAATTTTATGGGAAGAAAGATATGTTCTTACTTTATATACATGTATATGAGCGATAGTTTATTATTATTTTTTTTTTTAGAATTTTGAGTCTTAAATTATGGACTTTGGATTTAGGTGTGTATTAAATATTTTATACTCGATTTATATGATTGGTTTGGAAAAAAAGATCTTCCGTGAAGTTTATGTTGTACCTACTATTTAATAAAATTTGAAATTAAATGATAAATTTACTTTTACAAGTCTATCAAAACTTTGGTTATCATACTAGCGTTATGTATAAAATGTTAATATAGAAATAAAATTTTATTTTATTTTTGATTTATAGCAAGTAAAATTCAAATACATTTTAGAATATATACATATTAAATGAATCATTTCTGTAAGCGTATCAAATAAAATTATAAAAGTATAAGTGCGAGCATATCTTAATATAGACGGAAAGATATCAAAAATAGTGAAAGTATCGATTAGACAACATTTTAAAAAAATACTATTATGAAAAAGTAAAAGCAGAAAGAAAATATATATAATATAAGCATATAGCTTAAATAGACTGTCATCGATGATGAAATAGATATATTTGATCGGTATTCTACGGTCTATAAACGATTCGTTCAAGCTTTTTTACCATGAAGTATAAAAAATTAGTTTCCCATTGAAATTTTCTTCTACACATAACATATACACAAGCATTACACCAACTTTTGATGACTTGTTTTTATCAGTTAAATAATAGCAAAGAAATATAAGCAATACACCTATATTTACACTTTCTATATATATTAAATTATTACTTCATCATCGAAATAAGTAAATACTTTTAAATGAATCACCATCATCGATACAAAGACAACAATACAATATATAAAATTATTATTATAAAAAATGTCTTATCATTTTAAAATCTAAAATTCATTTTTATAAAATACATCTACCAATCTTACATACATACCTATATTCCCTGCATCAGTCGTCATCATTCATTCCTCCAGCAAGCAACTGAAATCCATTATTGTAGCTTATACCGAAATGTACATTTCACGTAAAAGACTCGCACATACTCTACTCTTTCTCAGATATGCGCACCACAAACATGCCGATGAATCTTGAATAATTTCCTTCAAGGTCCATTTGACTTGCGCGGGGGCGCAGACATCTATACTGTATATGGTATACTCAAAGCGGATATACCGTACCGGATAAGAGATTCCACGAAAATCGCGTAGGATTGAAAAATGGAGAAGTTGAAAAAAAAGTGGTGGTGGTGATGGTTCACAAGGGGTCGAAAAAGATCGATGGAATGTTGTCTTACCCGCCCCTACCAAGCCCCGCCAATAATTGATTCGTAGAGATTGTACGCAGACACACGGTGGTGGTGTTGGTGGTAGACGTCCTCGAGATTTTTCTGCTAATTGCACTCACCTTTTGTCAGAGATGTGAAATCTTCGCGTGAATTCCGTATATAGTTTGAAAAACAATGCTTGACTTTATCGGACTTTTGCCCAGACATTTGCGATCTATACTCGATTCTGTATTTGGTATTTGGTATATATATACCTACTCATTGTTTCCTGCTGCATATAAAAAATTTCGGATGAATGCTCCTGTTTTTTATAAAGGAATGCCGATATCTGTATATTTCTCGCACTCATCCCCAAGATTTTATTTCTCTTGAGGGACACCGCCTGTGAAATAAATTGCAATACAAATAAGAAAATACGCGTCTTATACACATTTTTTCACATTTTCAAGTAAGAAAATAACTTGCAAACTTAAAATTGTTCCTTAGATATAAAAATAATCGGTATAAAATAACTACAATCGAAAAAGTCGGCTCTCACTCTCTCTCTCAAAAAGTTTATACTACCTGCCAAGTGCTCCAAACTGGCAATTTAATTTGAAGAAACAATGTGATTTCAACAAAAGCTATATTTCATAAATAAAATCGGATCCGTATGGACACATACCTTATAACTTCCTCCTCGGACTATTAATATAATAACTTCCTTCCCCAGTTTGTACACGCAAGTATACCGCAACAGATTGTAGTCAAATCAACGTGTAATATACAATCGTATACCTATATAGCTAAAGCAGCTGCTGCTTACTTACAACTTGGCTTGGACTTGGCATTTCCTTATCACGGCTGCACGCGAGGCTCTTGTACATGACTTTAACGTTACAATATATATATATATATATATATATATATAT
>JAPYZE010001101.1:0-39644 GCA_030522805.1 Leptomastidea abnormis
TAATATAATCTTATAATTGCACTGCTATCAATAGTTAATATAATACAAAAGGCCAAAAAAAGCTAACAAGTCATGCACAAACTCAGGCAATAAAACAAGAGAGAGGGAGGGAGAGTAAGTTGAGGGGGAGATAAGAAAGTATGGCGTATGCTTGGAGGGAAAATCGGGCAGTGATTCGAAAAACAAGTTGGGTATAAGCGGCTGTGGAATATATATAAGAAGAAGAAGAAGAAGAAGAAGAAGAAGAAGAGGGAGAGTTGAAGATGAGCTGGGTTGTGTGGCTAACGATGCGCTACCCACTTATTATTACGCATAACGAGCTTGAGATTCCAAGGGTTGTGTAAGGGAGATGAGTATGGTATTATATATATTAAAGAATGATATGCTTGGGTCAACTGATATGCTTCTTCTACTTTTTTTTTGTCCTTCTGATTTTTATTTCCTGTTTTCATGCTCCAAGTTTTTTCAATTGGACTTAATTACTAACCAATTATATTTTTTAATTTTTGAAACAATGTACGATTTTCATTTCAACTTTTAACAGTTATATTTTATTAAAAGCTTTTTATACATTTTTGTATTTATATTTTTCATTTATTTTTTGAATTTGGTTATTTAATTATTTATTTATTATTTTTTGTCGAATACATACGCTTATATTATCAATTTTTTCCAACTTTATAAAAATACGATTTTATTATAAATAAAAAAATTAATTATAAAATAAATTAAAATTTACATTATTAATCAACTTACAACTAAAATGAAAAAAAAAATTCTTTTTGAAAACATAAAACAAATGTGTTTTGTAAGTAACTTATCGCTTCACAATATCATTCAACACACCCCGACCTTCAACAAATTTTTCTAATACGAACGATTTTACACAAATTCAATCTGCGGTTTCTATAGTCACAAGTCTATACCGATAGGTAGGGTCAGTAAACCAGGTTTCTCACAAATCTCTCTTTCTTTCTCTCTCTTACTCTATACCCTCTAAACGCATTTGTTCGACGTATTTGTTCGACACGTACATACACATATTCATTCGCTTGGCAAATAAAGAGGGTCAGTAAGGCGCGACTTTTACACTGCTTCTCTCTCCCTCTCTCTCTAGTACTTTCCCTCCCAGTTATTGCCAGAATCATACACGAATATCCTCTCTCTCTCTCTAACAGCTGTCGCGCACTTAACCCATTTCACAATTGAGATGCACCGAATAATACACTTTTTTCATGAAGAAGACATGTGTGTGTGTGTACGAGGGTGTGACATCGCCCATATCAGTAAGTGGTGAAACTATATCTCCAAAAATCGTCGTTTTATTTCCACTTATTCTTTTCAAAATCTGTTTTTCAAATTCACGCCACATAGTCCCAATTTTTTTTTCAAAACAAATTTCCTAGTAAATCAATAGCAGTCACGATATTCGGTCGAATGTCCTGGGTGTAACCAACCGCTAATTTCACTCGTCGCTTTCGCGTTAGCGACAAATTTCCCCTCTCTCACCGTTTGGTATCTCCCCTTTTCCACCATACGTTCGCGTGTATTATTAATGCGTCTCTCGCAACCGTCCAACCAAAAATCAGACGCAGCCGCGCGTATTCCAACCATACACACATACATACATACATACATATACGTACTCATGCACTATACTTGTACATTTCCCCTATGCTAACCTGTCATCCTTCTCTCTCTCTCTCTCTCTCTCTCTCTCTCTTTCCTCGTTTCCGCGTCGCAATAATAATCCAACCCGTCGCCTATATCCTCCTCTTCTTGTTATACAGCCTCTTTCTCTCTTTCTACACGTCACGCCTATTTTCGGCTCCGTGACTCTCTAATCGCGAGCGATTACCACGGTATAGCGTGGAAAATTCAGACAGACTAAATTTTGCTTCAACGACATGCTGCTGCTTCTGCTGTTTGTATTATAGTTTATGCATTATTTGTTTTTCGTGTATTATTTTGATATGTAGTTTTTAATTTTTTTTTTTTGTTTTTGGTTAATTGAGATTTGATATTTGTTAATTTGGTTAAATTTGGTTGATGTATGTGGAAAGAAGATATTCTAAATCACATTCATTTTAGATGAGTACATACAACAATTTTCAGTATAATAAAATTATTTTCAAGTTATTTAAAACTGAAAATTACTTAGTGAGTAGAGCACATGTTTCATAATCCATAGGTTGTGGGTTCGATTCTTGTTGCCTGCTCAATGAGTGATTGCACAAACGTTCGTATATTGAAATACACTCAATAAAGTGTCAAAAAAATTTCAAATTATTTATTAATTTCGGTTCATTTTGAGAGCTTGCGACTTTTCTTAAAAAATTTTAAAATTTTAAAAATTCTAGTCAACTAGTACATAATACAAGTTTTAGATGGTACAGCAATTTTTCGTATGGTAAAAATTAGTTTCAAGTTATTTTTTTTATTTTAGACCATGGGGAATAATTAAGGCTCAATTTAAATTTTTTTGAATTTTTATGTCTTTTTTTTGCGTTAACCAATCAGTATCAGACTAAATAATCTTCATTTTTTCGAGTTCTTTCTTTAATAAACTTCATCAAATTTTTCAATTAAACATCAATATCTCGTTTCACCTACATTTACACACCCACATATAATACCTATACAGACCCAACATATACACATACCTACACACAAATAGGTGCGAGATAAGGCTAACAAATATAGACACACGCGTTATTTGCGGTTGGTGGTTTGCCGGTGGGTTGCTTGGTGTTGTACAACAAACAGCAGCAGTAGGAGAAGCAGCATCAGATCGACGGAAGTGGTTGGTATTCTACCTCCGATTGCCTTTCTATATCTTTCTCTTTCTCTCTATACACGTTTCGATTTGTTCGACTTCCCTTTTCGCGCGCTTTACTGTGTTTTATTTCAACTGGATTTTTTTTTCTATTTTTTTTTTTAAGATTCGATCATTGGTAACTGAGGGATGAAGAGTTTCTATTTAATTTGAATTGTTTTGGGGTTTTTGTGATTTTTGATCAAGTGTGTTGATTTGATTTATGTTTTTGAATAAGATGAAAAAAAGTGACACTACAAAGATATTCCCTCGCAAAATTAATATATTGCTAACGATTTTGCTCATCACCTAAATTTGATACTCTGTTAAATTGTCTACCTTCTTCAAGTTTTGCCACATCGATTATACATACAAAGCAGATTCTATAATTCATTTCTCGAGAATAATTGCAAGTACAACTCAAACTAAGTCTTACACACACAAGCAAGTAGTGTTACAAATTAGAAACTGTAACTTTGTGTCATAAGAAACGTCGAAAGAAGATCAAAATTAATCGTAAACAATTAAACAACTGTACTACAGCTATCTATTTCTCACTCACCTGATTCAACTACATAATCGAGTTTTAGTAAGGGATACTCATAATACACACTTGAAAAATCGACTAAATTCTTAACGCGATCATCTTACAAGAAACGATAATAAAACCAATAGATAAATAATATTTCTTTCTTACTTATACGTGACTATCTCTCTCTTTCTTGTTTTGATAATAAGGTATTTCAGAGTCACGTCCACTTTTTTTTTCCTCTAGATAAATTTGTATTCAATGTTCAAGTGTAAGTGTATAGTGCAAGTGTTTTTATTGGATTATGGAAATTGACTATGAATTTTCTTTTGTTCAGTTAAGGTACTATATGCTATACTATGTATTTTATGTTTTTATAGTAAAAAAAAGGGAAGGAGGAAGGGGGTTATTGGTAGTACGATCCGTTGTATTTTATCAATATTTTGAGTTGGATTTTTTTTTTGTAACTGGGTATTGAGTTTAGATGATAAAAAAAAGGAAAAAGTTTTAGCTTATATTGCTGTTAAAGTAAACAGATGAAGTTTCAATAGCTGAGAGAGAAATATTTTACTTTAATTTTAAAATATAACTTCGTTATGAACAATCTGATTCGTATATATATATATATATATATATATATATATAAATCGCAATTTATATAATTGAAAACCTTTCAAATTTATGAATTTTGGTTTATATATATGGTGTGAAAAATAAATTAACCAATGCGATATGTAAATTTAATAAAGAATTTTAACGCTATCATCAATTATAAATGAATTACTGATCTACCAATAATGCACAGAACAAATTAAAAAGATCCAATTTTTATTCTGTTTCATTATGATAATCATCATATTATAATTCAGCACTTAAAAAATCGAGAAAAATAAAAATTATTCGCTCATACTACTACCCTTAACATCATCAAGTACAAGAGCAAGAAAATAAAAGATCAAATATCTCGCAGAATCCTTAATAATGACGACCAAAAAAAAAAGAAAAAAAAAAGAGTTCCTTCTATCCTTCTAGTATATACCTACGAATCGACTTTCGAGAGCCATATCGTCTCGTGCGCGAGAAATTAATTAGAGAACAGAGAGAGAGAGAGAGAGAAAGAGAAAGAAAGAGAGCTTACACTGTCCGTGTGAAAACGAGACACACAGAATACGATGGAGAACGAGCTCACGCTGGAAAGCCATAAAAGAACCCGCGGCGGCGCCGAGACGACCGAAGAGAAGAGAAAGAAAGAAAGAAAGAAGAAGAGCTTCTATACGAACGATGTGACGATATAGCATTGACACATATTCCAACGACTACGACAATGGTAGTACTAGTACTGGTAATAGTGGTGGTCGTGATCGGCCACTGGCGTTGAGAAAAAAAAAGTGGAACAAGAGAGCGCAAAGATATCGACCGCAAAAAAAAAGAAGCGCTCTCTCCCTCTCTGGGTTTTTTTCTCTTTCTCTCTCAATTCGACTTCGTTGAAGATCTTTTTTTTTCTTTCGTGGTAGTTTTCTTGCTTCTTTTTCTTACTTCTTATTATGCGATAGGTTTCTTTTTTCTTTTTGTTTTTTTAATTTGTAAATTCTTTTTGATGAAGTTGGAAATTATTAAAATGAAGTTGTAGCAAAGTTTTATATTGTTTCGATGATGAGTTTGCTTTATTTACTTTTTAAAGCCAAGATTTTTAGTTGGTAAAAGATAAAGAAAAAGTTTTTTAATCAATCATGAATTTATCGTCTGTATAAGATAAAGAGTAGTGGATATTGAAAATTAATTGCTGATTAATAAAATTGAAATGGATTTATAGCGTCTGACTAATATCTAATTAAACTACTGAAAAATTTAACGTTAAATTAATTTTAAACTTGAATCAAAAATAAAAAAAAACAAAGATGCTCATAAAAAATTTCTGTTTAATCTAAACAAGAAACAAGTAAAAGAAAAAGAAAAAAGAAAAATATCAAAAAGTACCGGTGTATATACCAGCTAGTTTAAAAAAAAAAAAAAGTAAAGACTTTCCAAAAAAAAGGCCTTGACGTCGAAAGAAGTAATTTCTACTCGAAAACTTGAGCTTGGTGCAAATCGCCGGATTAGTTCTTCTACGACAAAGTTGAAAAAAAAAAAAGAAAAACGAAAGTTGGTTGGAGAAAAGAAAAAAAAAGAAAAGGTAGCGTTACACTTGCTATGGGATCATCCGTTACTTTTATCCCTTGTGAGAAATAGAGGATGGAAAGGGGGGCGTGTGTATGACGTAGCGCTAATAATTCGCAAGAAAAGTTATCGCTAAGCTTAATATCATATCAGAATTATTTTTAAATTTTGTTATTTGTTCGCTGGGATGGATTAAAATTGTAAGTTAAACCAAATCGCATAAAAAATGTTTGTTTTTTTTAAAAAATTTTTATTTTTGTTTTTTTTTATTGAACGAATGAATCGCGTGCCAAAATGCACGAATGTTGTAAAATTTAACAAAACATTTACGATGCATAAATATATCACTGTATGGATCTCAGAGAAATTTAGTATGTTATTTCGAAGTTACAACTACTGTTGTATGTAAACAGTGAAAGCTTCCTGACATGCGCTTATCCGCAAAACAATTTAAAGGTTCTGTTAAAAGCTTGCACGAAAAACGAATGTGTATCAAAGGAAAAACTTTTTCAAAGGGTAAACAAAACGAAATATAAAAATAAAATTGATAGTAGAAATAGAGTTTTTAGGTGTCTAATAAAAAAGTTGAAATAGAAAAAGAAAAGCTTTTTGTTCAACTGACTTACATTGTATATTAATATACCTATTGATAAATGAAATTTAGCTTTCAAATCTATTTACCAAATAAAAGCTGTATTTTTAAAATGAGCTTTTAAAAATAAAATTTTCCCTTTTTTCTTTACATTCAAAATCAAAAGTTATTTCCACGCTCAATAAAATACAACTCGCACACTTCTCTTGCAAAAGTTTACTTGGATTTATTTCATTTTCCAAAAATCACCAAGTGCAATAATGATAATCCATAACAAACTCGACACAACAATTTTTGTATTCGCAAATAAAAACTCTTGGCAAAACGTACACTTCAAGATTTCTCTTAATTTAAAAAAATTTTTAAAAAATATATAAAAAAAAAAATTGTCAGAAGCTCATAGAGAGAGAGAGAGAGAGAGAGCAGAGTAA
Source organism: Leptomastidea abnormis (assembly GCA_030522805.1). Taxonomy (NCBI): domain Eukaryota; kingdom Metazoa; phylum Arthropoda; class Insecta; order Hymenoptera; family Encyrtidae; genus Leptomastidea; species Leptomastidea abnormis. The sequence continues at coordinate 6,525 of JAPYZE010001101.1, forward strand.
GAGAAGAGCAAGTTTGTCAAAAGAAAGCTAAGCGAAAAAGAGCAGTAGTATATACGAGTAGAGAAAAGCGGGCCGCGACGTGATTAAGCTCGTCAGACTTCCGGAAAGCCCGAGACTGCGCGCGGGATTAGCACTAGAAGAGAGCGACTCTTAACGCTTCCAGACGTCCGCCCTTTCTCCTACTCCTCCTTCTCCTTTTCCCTACCGTCTGTTCTGGATTAATTAAGCTTCCTCGGCTTTAACATTTCTCTCTCTCTTTTACCGATCTTTGTATAAACATATAGAAAGCTCAAATTTTCGGACAACTTTTCAAATTTTCTTAAAAAAAGAGAAAACTTATTAGTTAGGCATTGAAATAAACAAAGTTGTAAAGTGAAACTTTATGATCAAGCTGAGGCATCTTTTAAAGAAAGTAACTCTTTTACTCAACTAAACCCTTCATAGAATCATCACTTAATTCATCTCCAGTATAATAAAAAAAAGAAAGCTCACTTCAACATTTTACCAACATACTCTCAGCTCTCCAAAAGCTTGAAAGCTCAAAGCCGTTAACATAAACTATATCTCAAGCATCAACAAAGTATACCCTTAAAAGCAAAATCTCACACTCATCCCCATACAAATCTTAATCATCACATTGAATCATCCCTAAAAAAAAAAAATAATCCTTTTTTTTCCAGCTAATTCTTCACGAACGTCGTCTCTCAACTGCCGCATCACGTACAATGGCAGCAATGAGTCTAGGTTTCATAGTAATGGTAACACCCTGGACGATCCAGGAAGTCGTTGCAGCATGTACAGGCAGCAAACCACCAGCATTTTTAGATTTCATAGCCACTTGGTTATCTTTATCGAACAGCTTTTGGAATCCATTTCTCTATTGGCTACTCAACAATCATTTTCGACGAATATCACGAGAGTTACTTTACAACAAGGTGAGTTTTATTGTTTTTTTTTTTTTTTTTTTTTTTTTTTTTTTTTTTTTTTTTTTTATTTTTTTTTTTGTTTGTTTTTTTATTTTTTAGTATTTTTAGTGTTTAGTTTTTTACGCTTTTTCATATACCTACAAGAAGGGTATATATACAAGGGCGATTAAATTTTCTCGACAAGGCACAAGTTGCATGAATAAACATTAACGTCCTACTGCTGCTGCTTGTAGTACTACTACTGCTTGTAACATTAATATTCAAGCGTCCATTAACGCGCTTCACGAGGCGTATCGTGTCTCTCTCGTTGTTGTTGTATCTGTGTTGTATATACATATACATATATGCTTGACTGCGGACAAATCAGTCACACACAGACACATACACACTAGCTAAAGTATAAGCGAGAAGTTTCGCACTAGAGTGTGTCGTCAAAGAAGAGCAATCAAAAAGTCAAACTGAAAGTTGAATAATAAAAAAAAAAAGGGAAGTGAACGATAAAAAGCGCATTGGTAGAATAGACGTGTGTGTATAGATATATATGTAGGCTTTATCTGTAACGAGGTTTTTTTTTATTTTTCATCGTGTACTTTCTCACGCTTAAATCTCTTCTCTTTTTTTTTTATTGTCTGACGATGTGATGTGTTTTGTTGGTGATCGAAGTTTTTTTTTTTGTTCGATACTTTATTTATTTATTTACGGAGGAGAGGGATTTTCGAATTGAAACTTGAAAAGCAGTTTGTTGTGCTTTGGACTGAACAATTGTTAAGTGCTGTCTCTTGAAAACATAAAAAAAAGATTTTCTGTGAGACATGTGTAATTTAGTAGACGAAATTTTTTTTTTCTTTTTTTTTTTTCGTAAGAGGTTTCTTAAGCGAGTATGTATTTTAGATGTTAATTTGAAATTAGACTGTCGAGAAAAAGAAGAGAAAGAGAGAAAGAAAGCCTTTGAAGGGTTTTACAACACTTTTTCTTGTGTAACTTTTAAAAAGACTTTAACGACCACCTCATTCTTCAAACCCCTTAAAGGAGAAAAACTAGAAAAAATAAAAAATTCTTAAAAAAAAAAAAAAGAGAGTAGAAGAAAAATGTCAGTGAACCACAAGTACAAGTTAAAGTACCTGAAAACTAGTATAAGAATATAAAAATAAAATAAAAATAAAAATTAAATTAAATAAAGCAAAAAAAAAAAAAAAAAGAAAAATTAAGACGACGACAACTTATGTATAAGTCCCCTATATACCTTCTATCCTTAGTCTATAGTCTCTCACTCTCTCTTGAGTGCGACAGATTAAACTTCGATATGGATGAAAGTTTCTCAAGGTGGATCTTAGATGGTAAGAAAGTTCGATTCTCAAGTCTCTCTCTCTAAAGCCAGTCGTAGAAGAAGAGTCTTAAAGAGAGGATGGGGGAGGGGGGAGGTTGTAAGTGAACAGGAGTGAAAATTGAAAAGCCAGTGGGGAACAGATCGACCGAGATATTTTATATATAAAGACTCGATCGGCACACCCAAGGTATCTTCAAAGAGATAGATATAGAGATAGAAAGAGATATAGAGATCCTTACAGTGTCTTTTCACTATTTCTATCTCTATGTATATTTTCTTAAACCCCCTTCTCCATCTCTTATCTCATCGTAATTTCATGAAGGCGTTCAAACTTTGTTGTTTGAGACGCATTTTGAAAGGGTAGAAACTTGACTTTCATGCAAAAGCTGCGATGCTTTTATCCTTTATACCTACCTACCACCTTCTATACATTATAATATGTAAGTAGTAACAGACGAGAGTAGTCAGACACGTTTAATTTAATATTTTTTTAAATATACTTGCTGTTAAAAAAAACAATTATTTATTTTTTTTATTGAAGATTATCAATCATAAAATAACAATTAATGATTTATCTTAATTCTAATCCTCAAAAAAAGCTCATCCAGCTCCAAAAAAAATAATCAAAAAACGAGTTTCATCATTATACAAAAAAAAAAAAAAAAAAAAAAGAAAAAGAAGAACCCCCATACCAGCCACAAATCCAAAAAACATAATCATAAAAGACCTCCCCCACACCAGCCTTTAACGTCGTTCGCTCGTAAATCTTTAATTACGTAGGACCTCAACCTCATCGTTGCTGCCGCCGCCGCCACAAAGTCGGCCGTTTGTTTGCCACGACGAGAAGTAAAAGAGGGAATGAGAAAATCACGTATATATACTCTTGCTCTATATAACGAACGTTAGTAGAGATATCTGCTTTGCCAAGAGAGAAAGAGAAAGAGAGAAATGGTAGTAGGAAAAAAAAAGAAGAAGGGATGTATAGGAAATGGGTTATCCTATATTGAGGTGAAAAAAGGGCGATTGTTCACTAATTTACGAGAGACTTTTTGGTTGTGTGTGGTTTGTCGTATATGTGGTGAAGGTGTGAGTGTAGGAGAGAGATTGCTGATTGGAAATCAAACTGATATATATCGATTTAGATTTACTTTGCAGTATTTATTTTACATTTCGCTGAAATTGGTACGAGCTTATCGACAATATTATTTTAGTAATAAAATAATGTTTCTCATTCTTGTAAAAAACAAATTTATTAAAATTATCATTTAAAAAAAAAAGCATCACTTATAGGTATAAGCTTAACTTGAAAATTCGATCGTAGTACACATACCCATACATACATATACCAACAAGCTAAATCTAAATCGCAATAGCATGTTCGATGTAAACGAAAAGCCAAACTCTCTCTCTCTCTCTCTCTCTCTCTCTCTCTCTCTCTCTCTCTCTCTCTCTCTTGATATCGTGTATGAGAGAAACGATGCTATTAACCCGAGAGATCGAGCTGGTCATTAGCGCGCTGTTTATTTGCGCGGCAATTAAATTGAAAGTGTGTGAGAGAGAGAGAGAGAGAGAGAGAAAGAGAGATGAGAGGAGGGTGAGCATGGATAATTGATTCGAAGCGGCCAATTCGTTGGGACACGATATATATATATCGGTTCGATCGCGAACGTCCCGCTGATTAACGAGCGTCGTTGATTATTTTTTTCGGTGAACTAGATGATATGGAGAGAGGGTTTAGCTCCTACAGTGATATTATTCGCGCTTGACCTCACTACGTAATCAGGTTTTTATAAAGGTGTGTGTTTTGCGCGATATGAAATGTGACTTGAGTTTAGAAGAGCAAGTAAGGAAGGTGGTAGTTTTGTAGGTTGTATGTGGTATATAAGTCATTGATCCAAGTAGTGAGAAACGATTAGTTTAAAATCCAAGTGTTTTCTTGATAAGAGAGAAAGAGACATATATAAGGGTGTATATTTGCTGAGTATGTGTATGTGTGTTTACTCGTTTTGGTTCATTTGCATAATCGAGCGTGTCTACGGGATTTATGAATTATTAATGACGTGCATCAACACGAAGCAAGATGTATGAATAAATTGATTTTGAAAGAAGGGTAAATGTGTGTTATAGTTGGATGTGTTTGTGTGTGTGTGTATATATATATAAAAGCTGGCTTTCGATCAAAGTCAAGATATATGTATGGGGATATGGTTTTAACGGTGATAAACGATCGATGACGCTATTTACAAACCTTGGTTTTTTTTTTGTTTTGTTCTTGTTGATTTAATAATAATCGTTATAATGGAATATCTGTGTAAACGAGAAGTTGGATTATATGTGAAATATATATCACGTTTGAACGAATTTATTTAGTTTTGTTTTTGTTTTTTTTTTTGTTTACGATGTTTTTACAATATTTATTTAATTAGATAAATTGAATGTACATGACAATCAAGATGATATACCAATGTTTATATTTCATATATCATATTTTCAGCTTCTGTGTCGGCCAAAGTCAATGGAACCAAAGCAACATTGTTGTGCAACGAGTACAGCGGCATTGGATGTTTGCAGTATAGGTGGATTAGATATTTCAGGTAATAAAAAAAAAAAAAAAAAAAATTCACGCTTTTTTTTATTTACACACTTGATTCTATTACAACACTCCAAGATAAATAAACCTTTGTAAAACCATCAAATCTTCAATTCATCATTTATCACTTAAACTTTTCACCAATAACAAACTCAAGTACATATCCCTATATCTCACTCGGAACCACAATTATCGGCATTCGTTAGTAAAATTTGAAAAACGATAAAAATCCTCTAGAGCTAACGAGATGGACCCGCACACCACGATCTGGCAAATGACGATGGTTGCCCTATATATATATATATATATATATATACACATACAAAATCGATCGGCGATAAAGTAATACGATTAATTATCGGCTGACGGAAAACACGACGACGACGAAGGGAATCGACGACAAATGTTTGCGCGACATCGGTAGCAACTATTGGCTCTTTATATATAGCTATAGCTATAGCGTAAATTCGTTTTGAGGACTTCAAACCGTTTCCGAAAAAGGGAATCAATTAATCAACTCTTTGCTACTTGGTTTTTACTCTTTTTTTTTCCTTTCTCTCTTGGTAAATCGACTTGTTAGTTATTGAAAGTAAAGGGAAGTTACTCGTCTTTTTCCAGTCTTCATTTTAATTCGTTACTTCGTAGCCAACTTATAAAAAAATTTCCCGCAAAAAGATCAATCGAGCTTGCAAGCTCTTTATAAATTTAAATTAAAAAAAATTCTAATTAAATTAAAAATCATTTTTTTTTTCTTTTTCAATTTCAGGTTTAGAACGTTACTCAATGGAACGTTGTTCATTAGCACGTTGTTCAAGCTTATCATTAACCGGAGCAGTAGCAACAACACCACCACCATTACCTTGGGAAATAACACCAGGTGGTGTATTGATAACGTGAGGAAGGGACGCCGCCACGCAAACGACGACGGACGAGTTCCCGGACTCGCCTGACGACGAGGTCAGTTAGTATAGCGTGGCGGCGTCAATAACAATAACAACAACAAATGACATTAATCTAAGTGATAATACAGTTAATAATAATAATAATAGTAGTAGCACGCCGGACGTGCTGAATTTAAGGACCGAAGATGATGATGATGCTAATATAGATATTCCTAGGAATGATCAACCTCCTGTTACTGGTGGTAATAATAATAATAATAATAATAATAGCAACAATAATAATAATAATACAGGAGGAAATAATAATAATCATCATAGACTACCTGGTGAATCTATAATGTCGGCATTAGTTGGATCGACTCGACAGAGAAGAAGACGCGGTGGTAATAGAAGAAATAACAGAAGACGCGGTGGTAATGCCACGTCTTATCGTGCAGTTTGGGTATCGAGAGATTCAAGGACTACCGTTTTATTATGGGGTTATGCTGATTCGATTGCTTTTCTACTTGTTAGAAATGGATCGTGTTATGCTTGTGTTTTTACAAGGGGTAGACATGGATCGCTTGCTACTGTTGAACGTATATCTTGAATTGATGTATTTAAAGGTTTTGGAAGATGATGATAGGGTGATTTTTATGGATTATTATGTCGTGTGATTGTATTGTTTATTTGGATAAATTTTATCGAGTTGCGTACACACGATTTTTGTATATTTCATTGGTATATAATGGCAGCAGTGCTGATAATATTATTACGATTCAATCGATATAGGGTATTATATAAAAATTATAAACATAATAGGCTATAATAATTACGGTTATTTGTACTTTTACTATATAGAATTGTATGACTTTGTAGTCTGAGGGTGAACCCGATAAGGATACAAATTTATCTTTGTTTGATTTTTAAACTTTTTCAAAAATACTCGCAAGTGTAATTATTGTTTAAAGGGATATTGGATTTTGCTTATTGTAATATTATTATTATTCACATGAATTGTATAATAAATGCGTAGCGCGTTTGTAAAAATATTGTTTGAGGAGAACAATTAAAAGAGAAAACAAAAAATTTGTAAAACCACGTACTTTGATTAAAATCAGTACGTATATTAAAAAGCACAATTTATCCGATACTGTAATTTAATATTACTTAGATTATTGAATTTGAATTTAATCGGTATTGTGTAATTTTATATTGAGTTTGTTCGTGTGGAATATTAATGAGAAATTAAAAAAAAAATTTTTTTTGAATATTATTGTTGTTAAATTTATTAAATATCAACTTTTTTAATAAATTTTAATTTAAAACAAATTACAGAAATTTGATATTCTATGTATACCACAAAAAAAAAAGTTTTTTGTCTGTATTCACGGTTGATTGCACATGATAGGGATATATTTGCGTACGTACAGTCTTATAAACTTCAAATAATACATTTATGCAATTAAATGAATTTTAATAAAATTTAATTTGAATTTTAGTATTTTTTAATAAATTTTTGTGTACAAAGTTTTGCAAAAGTCTTGTAAAATATTTTAGTTTTATCTTTTATATAGTACAAATACATAAAAATATAGAAATATTTAATCAATAAAAATACACAAATAAATAGTAATAGAAATATAAAACACAATAAAAGTAAAAATCAACACGCAATAGCTAATGACAAATAATTGTACAACTAATTGTAACAAACAAATAAAACTAAAATATTTTACCCAAACCAATACATATTATGCTTAATCACATCACAGCTCAAGCCTATTTTTCTATTTATGTATAAAAATCAAAGTACATCGTCTAAAGATATTTCAACTGTTAAAAAGCACTCAATCGCATAAAATATATTAATTAAATTTCTCGTAATTTTCAAAGCTTTAAATATAGCACAATATCTGTAAATGTATTATGTCATTATTTCTTTCAAATCAAATACCGATCGTTATATTATTGTTATTTTCCTTTAAAAGGAAAACAATGATTTATTATAATAATAGAAATAAAGATGTAAAGGAGAATACAAACGCTGGACGATTAGTTTGTGGGGACAAGAAACGACGTAATGGAAAATACTTATATATAGATTTTAATTAAAAAATTGTGATGACGCAGCTGCGAATGATATGGTGAGCCTGAAACGTAGCTCGGTAAAAAAAAACAAAAAAAAACGTTGTTGGGAATCAACGCTTATTAAATAAAAAAAGATATATGTATCTCCTATCGAAGCAATATAACGCACGAAACGATCTCGAGGAATAAAAAAAAAAAAAAAATTAATAGGAGAAAAATGCTAGTTAATTATTGTAATATTGTTGTCAATGCGCGAGAATCGTCGGTTTTTTAGGTTATTGTATCGACGCCTTAATTTTTTTGGCATAAGTGGACAGATAAATAATTATATGTACATGAAAGTGCATTTTTCATGTTATTGTACAGCATATGTTGCTTTTATTTACGTTAATAAACGGGTTTGTATGTTGTTTAATAAAAGCTAACGCAATAAATATGCGTTAGAATTTTTGGAATATTGAGCTATAATAAATGATAACGAGAAAAATTGCATTGGTAAATGAATTAAGCGAAGGAAAAAAAAAATTGTCAAATTGTCCACCGATGCGTCACTGCCCCTTTGATATAATAATAATAATAATCTGTCCTGTAATAAAATACAGTCGATTTTGCCACATTTGAACGATCATACAAGCCTAGTGAGTTTAAATATAAAATAATAAGCAAGAAAAAAAAACAAAAAAACATACACATACACGATTTGTCTACTTGAGCACAAATGTCGAGCGAGACTAACTTCTGTTTTTTTTTAATGTCGAGAACACATTAGATACATAAAAAGACATAAACATAAAATCGCGAGGATTGCCTATGCGAAGTTTATTGTACGTGTTATTTAAGTATATACTTAAATATTAATATACATATAGATTATTATGAAGGCACAAATGACTATAAATTAATAACAAAAAAAAGAGACATTAACTAATGTAGGTAAAATAAAAAAAAAAAACCAATAAACTAAAATAAAAAAAAAATGCATCAAATTCTCGATTATATATACATTATATAATTAATGAATTGATTAAGTAAGAATTTTTAGCGGATACTTTAAAAAAAAAGCGAAGTCGACATTAATACATTGTATAATCTTGCCTTATACTACGGTATAAAAAATTTTTCGATGAGAATGGGACGAACAAAAAAAAATAAATAAATAAAATTGATGAGCTGATTATCGAATGAAAAATAATCGTTATGATTTAAAGTCTTTATTACATTAATACTTCAATAAAGAGGGTTAAAATTGAAGGTCCAGAGTCGTATTACATATAATATAGATTTCATAGCGGATTTTTCAATTGTCTTCAAAAAAAAAAAAAAAACCGGAATTATGATCATTTTATTGTAAATAATGAATTGCGATCGTATATCGTTGATTATAATATTCGCCATGAGATGGATATACGACTTTGGATAATCAAGTCTATTATTGTAAGACGATTTATCAAGGAGCAATGTTTGTTTAAAGGAAAATAAATTTGTAAACATAAAAAAAAAAAAGAAACATGTGTTGATGTAATTGTATATTATAAATAAGCTCATACACGAACAATTATATTTGTTTAATAATTTATTTCCTGTGTGACCCAATTTTTAATTAAGCTTTTTATTATTATTATTATTATTATTATTATTTATTTATTAAACGGGCAATAATACCCTTAACAAAGAATACAATATTACAAATTAAATTGATCGCAAGGTGTACAAAAAATATTTAGAGTAAATCAAGAATTAATTTTTTAAAAGATTGAAAATTATGTTCATTACGAACATATTCAGGAATTGAATTCCATTGCCTATTATCTATTGAATTTTGATATATTAATAATTTATGTAATGTTTATAAGACAAAAAAGTATTATTTTTTACGTTGAAACGTCTTTGATTAGCGTCAAATATCACACAATATTTTTGAATAAAAATTTCGAAGCGCGCCATGTAGTTGTGGTAGTAGGTGAAAGAATCTTGGCTAAAAAAAACGGTTAAAAAACATGACGGCGACCTAGGATTTGACTGTTATAAAACCGGCCGTGAATAACGTTTAATAAACCCCCTTAATACTCCAACGGCTTAAAATCTATTCTAAGAAAAGCATTTAATTTAAAAAATAAACAAAAAAGTTTTATTTTGTTTAAGCTTATTATCCCTATAAATAATCTATGAAACAATTATAGACATGGTAGATTGCAATTTCACTACTTTCTATACTTGGCACATTATATAAATATTCAAAAACAGATAATTTTAATTTCTCGTGTTCAGATAGGATAAATGTCAAATACAAAAACAATTGATGTATCAACTTTAAAAATTTTAAATAATTCTGTGAGACTTACCCTTTGATGAATAAATTTACTTTGTAAAAATAGATCACAACCATGCTAGATACGAAGAATCCATTCTTTACTTGTTAGAATATTAAAATTCTTCCTCAGCTCATTCACGCATTCTTTATAAAAATATAACTAAACTCACAGTAGGTATACTTTGTCAGTTAAACTGTCATTGATTTTTATCACGAATTACTTACATGACTCACGCTATAAAAAACCTTATACTTATTTACTTCCGCGCGACAAAAAAACAACGTACACAGTTACACACAACAACAGCAGTAAAGTAAAACACACACTTCAATCCAACCAAGGGAAAATTGAAGGGGAACAACTACAAGCACAAACCTGTATATACATGTCCTGCGCGTGCGTGTATATATACTAGTACCTTCGTCGCGCGTCGCGCCTGTCAACCGTTACAAAAGATAAAAAGAGATAGAGAATATACCGCCCACACAGCGAGTAGAGCGCGCCGCAGTTGTTATATACTGTTGTGTTTGTGTAGTAGTTGTTTGTGTGTATATTTCTTCTCTCTTCTACGCGCAGTCGCCGCCTCCACCACCACCCGCAAATTTTTGCGCGCTGACGCTGTGTACGACTTCCCCCAGCTCTAGCTGCACCGCACCCGAAAGCTACGACGCGGTCTCTTTGCTTTCCTGGTGAAGTTGACTGAGATTCTTTTTTGTCTGATGCGGCTCTGCTTTGAAATACACTGGGGGTGAGTGTTTACAGAATTTTATTTTATTTTATTTTTTTTTTTTTTTTGTTAAGTACTGTTGTTAAATGAAAAAAAGTTTGAAGGAATGCGTGGGCGTTGGATTCGCGTTTATTGCCTTTTTTCGCTTTACTATGGTATGATTTTAATGTCTAGTTATGGGAATTATTGTTTGTACTTATGCTCAAGTTATTGATATTTTAATGAAGTAATTATTTATAAGATTATTTTTTGGAGTTTTTGAGTTATAAATTTTTCTTTACGGTTTGTTTGGTTTGCTTTAGAATGCGTAGATGCGCCGGAGAGAAATATAAATTCCCTTGCACATAACCCCCAATTTATAACAAGTGCAACTACGCGAGTTTTGCTAGGCAAATTATCTAGGTCAGGTTTTTTAGAAAGTGGTACTTGTTAGATACAGTCAACTTGTTAATGGTCTAATGTTAGCTTTTAATAGCTTCCTGTTTGTACTTTTTTTTATTGCTGTTGACTTTTTACTGCATAGGAATGTTCTTTTTTTTTTTTAAGATTTTTGTTTTTAACAATTTTGAGTAGTTATTTTACAACATATTTATTTTTTGAATTTTATTTTAGATAGATTGGATAACGCATGAATCATCTAATCCTCCAGGAGTACATTGATGTGTCAACAGCAGTTCTATGAAAATCAATAATAAGATAAGCGACATACAATAATGGCAGGTGCTCCTTTCTATTATAATATTGATAAAACTAATTAAAATAGTGAATAATATATCAGCTGGAATCAGTCAGATAATATTTTTTTCTTCCTATAAATTTTTTTATGAAGTTTATTATAAAAAGTGACTGCTTTTTAGAATTTTTTATAGCTTATATTCTTAAAATTGAAATCTTATCTAACTCCTGTAAGATTTTTCAAATTTATTAGTTTTTGTTTGGTATACCTTTACCTATTAAAAAATTTGGTGCTTCCGCACATTAAAGTGATTTTATAGTTAAATAATCTTTAAGCATTACAATGTCTACAAATGCGGGTGAAGAAAATTTAACTGAACCTCTTACAAGAGGTGGCGATGCCAATATGTGCTTGGAATTAGCTTTAGAAGGCGAACGTCTTTGTAAAAATGGAGACTGCCGTGCTGGAGTTGCTTTTTTCCAAGCAGCTATCCAAGCTGGCACTGATGACTTAAGAACACTTAGTGCTATTTACAGTCAACTTGGTAATGCATATTTTTACCTTGGAGACTACGTTATGGCCATGCAGTATCACAAACATGATTTGACTTTAGCAAGGTCTATGGGTGATAAGCTTGGCGAAGCAAAATCAAGTGGCAATTTAGGAAATACCTTAAAAGTTATGGGTAAATTTGACGAAGCCATGATCTGTTGTAAACGACACTTGGAGATCTCCAGAGAAATTGGAGATAAACTTAGTGAAGGTAGAGCCCTCTATAATTTAGGAAATGTTTATCATGCCAAAGGAAAACAAAATGGAAAAATTGGACATCAGGGTCCAGGAGAGTATTCCAATGAAGTAAAAGAATGCTTGCAGCAAGCTGTTAGTTATTACTTGGAAAATTTGGAATTGATGAAGGAATTAAGTGACTCTGCAGCCCAAGGTAGAGCATGTGGTAATCTAGGCAACACATATTACTTACTAGGTGATTTTCAGAAAGCTATCTTCTATCACAACGAGAGGTTGAAAATTGCACGGGAATTTGGTGAGAAAGCTGCCGAGCGTCGTGCAAATAGCAACCTTGGTAACTCGCACATATTCTTAGGCGAGTTTGAAAAGGCTGCACAGCATTATCGGCGTACCCTAGTACTTGCACAAGAGCTAGGTGATCAAGCATTTGAGGCGCAAGCTTGCTACTCGTTAGGCAACACCTACACTCTACTGCACGACTACCCTGCCGCAATAGAGTACCACTTGCGTCACTTGCTAATAGCCCAGCAGCTGAAGGACCGCGTAGGCGAAGGCAGAGCCTGTTGGTCACTTGGCAACGCTTACTCGGCTATGGGTGACCCAGAAAAGGCGTTGCATTACGCTAAGCGTCACTTGCAAATTTCAAAAGAGCTGGGAGACACCATGGGTCAAGCTACCGCTCAAATGAACGTCGACGATTTGCAAAAGGCACTTGGTATTGAAAAAACTGGTGACGACGATAAAAAGAACCTCCTAAATAACATTGCAGACGTTCTGCCTGCCACGTCACCCGGACGCTACAGACTACGTCGCCAGAGTATGGACAACCTTGACCTGATCAAGTTAACGCCAGATGCAAAAGCAAAGCAGCTACAAGAAGCTGCCGAAGGACAACGACCACCATTCCGAGCACGAGGATCCTCTCAGCCGTGTAGTCGCACAAAGTCAGTTCCTGCAGCTGATGAAGATGAGGACAGCTTTTTCGAGCTGCTCTCTCGCTTCCAGTCTGGACGTATGGATGATCAGCGTTGTGCTCTACGCACCGGTGGTGGTAACCCGAGACGTCACCAGCAACAACAGCAACAAAACAATCACAACAATAATAACAACGGCGCGATAGATAAGAGCAAAAAGGACAAAGATGAAGAGGATCTGCTGCAGTTGATCATTGGAATGCAAAGCAAGCGAATGGATGAACAACGAGTGCCTCTGCCAAACTTACCAGGGCTCGCGTCAAAACGCCATAGGACGGACGACAATCAGGCACAAGAGCCAGAGCCTCAGCAGCAACTCGTTGACGAGGATTCGTTTCTGGAAATGCTGGCTCGATGCCAAAGTTCCAGGCTCGAGGACCAACGTAGTCCCCTACCTGCCGGAGGAATAAACTTACCAAATATACTGAAGGACGTAGACGAGCAAGAATCGCAAAAAAGTAATGAGGACGATACCGACTCGGCTGGTGCTACGGTGCCCGAGGAGGACCTATTTGCGCTGATACAGAGGCTACAGGGTGGACGTATGGAAGACCAGCGTGCTCGTCCCATCAAAATATAAACGAGATGCCAAGACAAAACTACAATGCACGTTCTGTATATTTTGTATATAATATATAGCTGATCCTTCGTTTTTCGTTGGTAGGCATTTTCCTGCTTTTATTTTACTAAAATTTTTTACTTTCATTTCTTTTGTATTGAGGGCAAGCACAATTTTTTTTAGATTTTTTGTGATTTTTACTTATTTTTATTTGAATATGTAACAGGCATTCAAGATAATTTATATCTTGATTTAAAAGAAATCTCATGGTTTTAAATTTTGAAAATGACTGATTTGAGTGCTACTAGGCGTAGAAATTAAATTCACATTGTGATATTATATAGGCTGTCAGTACTCAACCTCTTGAAATAATTTCAAAAATGAGAATTTGCCATATTTTTTTTTAAACTTTATATTATTTGTAATTAACAACCTCTTTGTAATTGTTAATTTCAAAATATTTTTATTTAAATGTATTTTTAAACAATACTTTTTATAATTTTTTCCAGTAACTTTATTAAAGTACTATCTAATTTTAATTTTTTCTAATGCATTTTTATTTTTAAGCTACTATTTTTATTGCTTTGTACTCTATTAATAAAGGAATGTACAATAATAGTACACTCGTATACCTATAGATAAACTACTTTCATATTAAAAATTTTAGACAAAATTTATAAATGAACATACATTGTAGTATTAGATTAAACATTTGATTTTGATTTTAGAATCTATACAATTTTTTTAAAAATGAATCGACCTTTTAGAAAAAAAATTTAATCTTAAAAGATAGGCCAAATCAACTTTTAAACTAAAACTAAACGTCTTTCATTATTAAAATGAAATAAATTAAAATTGTTTCATAATCTCATGAAAAATTTTTATAACTTCAAAATCAATACATTATCTTAATAATGATGAGAGAATATATATAAATAGCTTTCATTCATAAAGAGATGTATTCTTAGCACAGAATATTATGCTACCTATTTTAAAAGTGCTTCTTGTGGTTGACTTGACTAAAATGTAACAATAATTGAAAAAAAAAAATCTTATTTCCTGCGACAACTGTTTTTGCACGCACAATTATTTTAACAAAAAAATATTAATAGATTACTATGCTAATCTTTTGTAAATAATTATCAAATTCTGTAAATAGACATAAAAAATAAAATCAATAAATGTAAATGTCTTTTAGGTAATAAGTGTAAGCGACTTATCGTGTTATACTTGTATCGTAAATCGTGTAGCCATAGGTGACCAAGTATATATTGTATGCTTGCAATTACGTGAAATCTAGTAGCAAGTGTGTGTAAAAGAGAATGAGGGTAATACGTCCACCGTAAAAAATTTGAATATTGATTTTTTTTTAGTTTATTACTACTAGCCACTCTATTACCCATATGCCTCCCTTTGGGCTTAGAAAATAGTATTTAGAAAGTAAGATAAATAACATTACAAAGTTACAAAATGTTAATCAGAAAGTTACGTGTTAATCGTGTAATGTCTCGAAAAGTATGTACTAAAAAATATTTTTTTTTTTTAATTATATATTTTTCTTTAAGCATTCCTTATAGCTGCAAAATATTGTATAAAAAATTTACTGTGACTGTCATAATAAAAATCTACGAGATACATTGTAATTAATATACTATAAGTAGTATTATAAAATAGAAAAGCGTAAAATTTTTATTTTTCTAGTATTATTAATAAATAATTTCATTTGACAAATTGCGCCTACTATTGTTTTCTTCGCGCTATCGCACAAGTAGTTTTAAAATAATCTCTATTATACGAACAAAACAAAAATTAATGGCGCTGTTCAACAGAAAATATATTGTATTTATACCATAAAAGTTCATTAAAGTCTCTCTTTTTTTCATTCAACGTATGATATTTTTATTTTTTAAATACCTACATAATTTTTGAAATCAAAATATAGTTTATTATACACAAACAACGGATAGAAAATATCTTGAACAAAATAAAGATTTCCAGTATTAGGAGGACGCGATTCGTTCATTACAAATTGATTATTAGCATTAAGATTACGCGTATCTGCCAATTCAATTAGATGAAGCTTTTGGATTACGCGCAAAACCCATAACAATTTGATTATTATTTTTTAAACAATTCATAATTTTTCGAGCAGTGTCTCCTGAGTCTCGACCACCTAAAAAATATTTTTCGTAAGTTATTTAAATTTTAATTGGAAAAAAATTACAACAAAATTTTTGACATTGCACTTACGAAGTTTCTTGCATTGTTCAGCTGCATTTATATACATATTAGGACTGTCATACGGAATTTCATACGATGTTATGTTTAGATTGACAGATTCGTCACTATTCATCTAGAAAAAAAAATAAAAAAAAAACGTGAACTTGTGGATAAAAAATTTTTATAAACAATTTTATAATATATTACGCTTATAATATTTACACTTACAACATTAAATGATTCCATCATACAGAGTGCAAATTTATTCACTTGAGGATCATCTGACATTTTAAGGCTATATCTTATATCCTCAATTTTAGCTGTTATAGATGGACAATTATTGAAGTGCAAATATCACGAAAAATAAAAAGATTATATATTATAAAAAGTAAATTAATTGAAAAATATAATGGTAACTTACCATAGGTAATACCACTTTGTGTGACACAGTTATCCTCTCTTTGACGCAAATCATCTATTAATGAAGCTGCAAACATTCCCTTTAAAATTTTTATAATTTTTAATATACATACTCTCGAAGAAGTTTAAGATTTTATTAATTTATAAAAATATAAAAATTATGGTATTTTAAAAATTTATGTTAAATAAACACTTACAAAGACAGACGGTAAACAAACGAGAGATAAGCATAAAACGAGCGTCTTCATATTGAAAATATTTATGCTGCTGCACAAAATCTATCTTTAAAGTTTAAAAGAAGACTGACGCATTCGCTCGAGTATACAATTTTATAAGTGGTTTGAATAACATTTCAAATTAACTTGAAAAGATAATCAGCATATCAATCTATAAGCGAACCATTGCATAAAGGAAAACCCCAGATCTTAACAAAAAATATAATTTTAAAATTATTTTAATTATCAGTTTAATTACATAACTGTTAAAATTGTATACAGTTTGATAAAAATTTTATTAAGTTTTTTGAAATAAAATAAAATTTGATTTGATCAGCACATTTTTGTTTATTTTACAAAAAAAAAAAAAAAAAAATGTAAAATTACATTTGTAATTCATTTTACATGGGTAAAAACATTTTTTAAATTTACAATTCAACTAAATTAAGCATTAGGGTTGCGTTGAAGGGCCATAACAATATGATTACTATCCATGAAACAATTCATAATTTTTCGAGCAGTGTCTCCTGAGTCACGACCACCTAGAAAAATTCATTGAAATTTCAATCATATAAAAATAAGTAAATTAATTATTGACAATCCACTTACGAAGAACTTTGCATTGTCCTGCTGTATATGCATACATATCAGGAACATCTCTAGGAATTTCATACGATAATACGTTTGGATTGACAGATCCGTCACTATCGATCTAGAAATAGATAAAAACGAAATTGTAGAAAAAACATCTTAATATATTATTTAAGTAGTCTGTACCATGTAAAAAAAAAAAAAATACGACTTTAAAAGATTCCATCATACACAGAGCAAATGTACTCATTTGAGAATCATCTGGTACTCTACGATTCAATCTTAGCTCCTCAAGTTTCGCTGCAATAAATTGAAAATTATTAAAGGGCATGAATCGCGAAAAAAGTAAAAAATTATTAGAAAGTGAATAAATAGTTTAGTGATAACTTACCATAAGTAATGCCACTTCTGCTGACACAATGATTTTCACTTTGATGCAATTCATCATCTATTGAAGCAGCAAACATTCCCTTTAAAATATGTATAATTTTTAGTATTCATACTACCTAATTAAAGTTTAAGATTATTGATTTATAAAAAAAATTATGGTATTTTTGAAATTTATGTTTAATAAACACCTACAAAAACAGATGGCAAATAAACGAGAGATAAGCACAAAATCAGCGTCTTCATATTGAAAATATTTATGCTGCTGCACAATCTACTCTGAAAGTTTAAAAAGCAACTGATGCGTTTGCTCAGCTACTCGTCAATTTTATAGATGGTTTGAAAAGCATTTTAAGTTAGCTTGAAAAGATAATCAGCCTGTTAATCTAAGCTAATCATTGCATAAAGGAAAAACCCGGATTTTGATTGCTTAACAAAAAACGTGATTTAAAAATTATTTTAATTATCAACTAAATTGCAAAATTATTAAAGTGTTCCCAATTTAATAAGAAATATAGAAATAAAAAAATAGAATTTAATCAATATTTATTTATTATTTTATGTAATTGTAGATTAGTAATTTAATATCCGAAAAACAATTCATAATTTTACGAGCAGTGTGACAAGTTTTATTATCATTAAAAAAAACATAATTATCAATAATTAAGGTTAGCGAATGATTGTGTATTGCACCTTAGTTCAGGTTAATAAAAATTTTAACAAGTGTTTTGGAAGAAAAAAAATCAAATTTAATCAGCGTATATTTGTTTATTATTCTACATACAAAATGCAAAATTACATTTTTAATTTATTATGTACGGGTAAAACCATTTCTTGAATTCACAATTTAACTAAATTAAGCATTAGGATTACGTTCAAGACCCATAATATCATGATTATTACCCATGAAACAATTCATAATTTTTCGAGCAGTGTCTCCTGAGTCACGACCACCTAAAAAAATTTTTTTGACCTTGTAAATTGTTTAAATTTTAATTGCATAAAAATAAGTAAATACATTTTGGACAATTTACTTACGAAGA
This sequence comes from Leptomastidea abnormis, assembly GCA_030522805.1. Lineage (NCBI taxonomy): Eukaryota > Metazoa > Arthropoda > Insecta > Hymenoptera > Encyrtidae > Leptomastidea > Leptomastidea abnormis. Next base: position 25,214 of record JAPYZE010001101.1, read on the forward strand.
ATCTTGCACTGTTTAGCTGTATTTTCATAGATATTGGTGTCAAATACAGGAATTTCATATGATAAAATATCTGGATTAACAGATCCGTCACTATTTATCTAGAAAAAAAAAAAGTGATGAAATCGTTTGAAGAAAATCTTTAAAAATTATTTTATATAAATAAATTACGCTTATAATATTAATACTTACAACATTATATGATTCCATGATACACAGAGCAAATATATTCATTTGAGAATCATCTGGTACTTTACGATTCAACCTTACGTCCTCAAGTTTAGCTGTAATACATTTAAAATTATTAAAAGGTATAAATTACGAAAAAAATGTTTAATTAACCATTAGGAAGTAAATTAATTGAAAAATATTGTAATAACTTACCATAGGAAATACCACTTTTGCTGACACAGTTATCCTCTCTTTGGTGAAAACTATAAGCTATTGGACCTGCGAAGCATCCCTTTAAAATTTTTATAATTTTAGTACGTATACTCTCAGAAGCTTATGTTTATTAATTTATAAAAATATAATAATTATGGTATTTTTAAAATTTGTATTAAAAGAATACTTACAAAAGCAGATGGTAAACAAACGAGAAATAAACACAAAATGAGCATTTTCATATTTAAAATATTTATGCTGTGCACAAAATCTATCTTCAAAGTTTTAAAGACAACTGATGCATTCGCTTGAGTACTCGTCAATTTTATAGATGGTTTGAATAACGTTTTAAGTTAGCTTGAAAAGATAATTAATCTGTTAATCTAAGCTAATTATTGCATTAAGGAAAAACCCGGATTTTGATTTTTTAACATGAAATATGATATTAGAAAATTATTTTTAATTTGAGGGAAATGTTAATAAATTTTTCAAAGGAAAAAAAATTAATTTAGTCAACATATTATTGTTTATTATTTGACATACAAAATTTATTTTACATAAGTAGAAACTTTTTAGTCCACAATATTAATAAATTAAGCATTTGGGTTACGTTCAAAGCCCATAACAATTTGATTATTGTCCATGAAACAATTCATTATTTTTCTTGCTGTACATTCTGAGTCACGACCACCTAAAAAAAATTATTTGAATTTTAATTGTAAATAAATAATTAATAAACTTTTTGACCATGAACTTACGACGAGTTTTGCATTGTTCAGCTGCATTTTCATAGACATTAGGAACGTCTCTAGGAATTTCATACGATAAAACGTTTGGATTGACAGATCCGTCACTATTCATCTAAAAAAAATAAAAATAACGCGATGAAATTGTGAAAAAAACATCTTGATATATTATTTAATTACTTAATACATGGTTAAGAAAATAAAATACTTAAATACTCACGACTTTAAAAGATTCCATCATACACAGAGCAAATGTACTCATTTGAGAATCATCTGTTGGTACTTTACGATTCAACCTTGCATCTTCAAGTTTAGCTGCGATAGATTTAAAATTATTAAAGGTCATAAATCTCGAAAAATATAAAATTATGAGGAAGTAAATTAATTAAAAAAATTTTGTGTTAACTTACCATAAGTAATGCCACTTTTGCTGACGCAGTTATTCTCTCTTTGATGCAAATCATCATCTAGTGAAGGTGAAAAACTTCCCTTTAAAATTTATATAATTTTTATTATACATACTCTGAGAAGTTTAAGATTGATTTATAAAAATATAATAATTATAGTATTTTTAAAATTTGTGTTAAAAGAATACTTACAAAAACAGATGGAAAATAAACGAGAGATAAGCATAACACGAGCGTCTTCATATTGAAAATATTTCTGTTGCTGCACAAAATATATTCTCAAAGTTTTAAAAACAACTGATGCATTCGCTCGAGTACTCGCTGATTTTATAGATGGTTCAAAAAGCATTTTAACTTAGCTTGAAAAGATAAGCCTGTTGATCTAAGCTAATCATTGTATTAAGGAAAAACCCGGATTTTGATTTTTTAACATGAAATATGATATTAGAAAATTATTTTAATTATATCAGCAAAATTGCATAACTCTTAAAGTGTTCGCAGTTTAATAAGAAATATTATAGACTTATAAAAATTAAGAAAATAAAATTTAATCAATTCACTATTTATTTATTATTTTATATTATTGCAGATTAGTAATTTTACTATTATTGGCTACAGAGTTGATTGTAATTCGCACACCAGAAATACTTATTGACTCATTACAAATTCATTATTATCCAAATAGCAATTCATAATTTTACGAGCAGTGTCACAAATTTTATTACCATTTAAAAAAAATTCATAATTATCAACAATTAAGGTTAGTTAATGATTGTGTATTGCACCCTAGTTCAGGTTCATAAAAATTTTATCAAGTGTTTTGGAAGAAAAAAAAATCAAATTTAATCAGCGTATATTTGTTTATTATTCGACATACAAAATGCAAAATTACATTTTTAATTTATTATGTACGGGTAAAACCATTTCTTAAATTCAAAATCTAAATCAAGCATTAGGGTTGCGTTGAAGACCCATTACAAGATGATTACTATCCATGAAACAATTCATAATTTTTCTAGCTGTATCCGCTGAGTCGCGACCACCTAAAAAAAATTTTTGACCTCGTAAATTATTTAAATTTTAATTGTGTAAATATAAATAAATTATTGTCAATGCACTTACGAAGAATTTTGCATTGTCCAGCTGTATATTCATACATATTAGGAACGTCATAGGGAATTCCATACGATAACACGTTTGGATTGACAGATCCGTCACTATTTATCTAATAAAACAAAAAAAACATGATAAAATTCTGGAAAAAATATCCTGATACATTATTTAATGAGTCGATACCATGTAAAAAATAAAACATTTAAATACTCACGACTTTGAAAGATTCCATCATACACAGAGCAAATGTATTCATTTGAGAATCATCTGGTATTTTACGATTCAACCTTACACTCTCAAGTTGAGCTACAATATATTTAAAATTATTAAAGGGCATAAATCTCGAAAAGAATTAAAAAAAAAAAAACTATTAGGAAGTAATTAATTGTAAAATATTGTGATAAATTACCATAGGTAATACCACTTCTGCTGACACAATTATTCTCTTGTTGATGCAAGGCATTATCTAGTGATGCTGGAAACGATCCCTTTAAAATTTATAAAATTTTTAACGTGTACTTGCAGGTATTCGAAATTTAATCAATTTGTAAAAATACAGAAAATATAATTTAATTATTTTAATCAAAAACTTACAAAAGCAGCTGGTAAGCAAAGAAGAGAAATACAAATAATAAGAGACTTCATATTAAAAAATGAAAAATATGCTTTGTTCAACCTGTCTTTAAAGTTTAAAAGACAACTGAAGTATATGTATGAATACTCACTAATTTTATAAATAGCATTTTAAATCATCTTTAAAAGATAATCAGCGCAATAATCTAAGCTAGCCATTATGTAACGAAAAAAATGTTTTTTTAATTTATTACCAAGAAACGTGATGTAAAAAACAATCATGTTAATATCAGCAAATTTGCATAAAAGTGTTCATTTTTAATCTTCGTACAATTCTTGTGTAGAATATAATAAATGCTACTGAAGGAAGTAAATTTATAATATATTATTTTATTTTATATAAAAAAAAGTTATGAATTTAAAATACAAAAGTATAATATGTTTAAGTTTAATTATGTTTAAGTTTATTTTGCATGAGTTACAATGTTTGCTTTGTTACAAATGAGCTCAATAATTATTTTAAAAATGACCTACTGCTTCGTCTACTTCATGAATAAAATCTGAAATTCGATGATCAGAAAAACTTTTTGGAGTCGTTGAAACTTTATTTTTATTTTTATCATTATCCAGATAACAATTCATAATTTTTCCTGCAGTGTCCTTTGGGTTATCACCACCTAAAACATTTTTGATTTAAGTAAAAAATTATAATTTTTTTTTATATAAAATTAAATATTATAATTTTTAATAACAATTTACTTACGAAGTACCGAGCATTTTTTATTTACTTTATCATTGCTAGGAGTTTCATACAAAGAAGTATCAGGATTGACAGTTCCATCGAAATTTATCTAAAAAACAAAATTCAATTAAAGAAAAATATTTTAATAATATAATCCAAAATAAATCATAAATAAATTATGCAGTGGAAAAGTGAAATATACTTACCACTTTGTAATATTTCAGCATACATAGTGCAAATTCGTTCAAACGAGAATTATTTTGTATATGACGAGTTATTTTCATAGTCATGATTTCAGCTATAATAAGCACATAAATTATACTATTTAATTTAAATAAATTAATTAAAAAGTTTAGTGTGACTTACCCAAATTAATACCATTTTTTGTAAAACAATAATTTTCTACGCGTCGTAAATCATCATCATTAAACGAAGACAATATTCCCTTTAAAAATTCATATATTTTTTATTTTTTATTCCAAAGAGTTAAAGTTTATTTCATTGTAAAAATACAAAAATTAAAATATACTTATATAAAATGATAACTTACTAAAACAGCTGGTAAACATAAAAAAGACACACAGACAATAATCGTCTTCATTGTGTTAATATTTTTTTTTAAATTAGCCCTTATTTTATATTTGTAACTCTATTTGTAAGTTTAAAACGATAAAAAAAGAGAACAAAAATTGGAAAAGGAAAAAAAACATTTTGATAAAATATTATTTACAATCTCTTTTTAAACCAAGTTAGAATACAACTGATACTTATGGACAAGTACTTACTATTTATATAGAAAATTTGAAAACTATTTTAAGCCATCTTAAGATAATCAGCTTATTATTAAAAATAAAATATTAGATTAAGAAAGGAGTCACGTTTTGACTTATTAGCAAAAAATTATTCGAGTTGTCAGCAACTTATATATTTAATTTAATTTTAGCACAATTTTTTAAAAAAAACACATTAGTTATTCAGAAAAAAAAATAATTAAGTGAAAGGTAATAAAAAAAGTATTAATTAATTATTATTATTATTTTATTTAAAAAATCGTGTATTTCAAAATACAAAATTATACATATTTAGTAAATATTAAATATTATTTACTTTATTATTGTATCATTCATTTTCCGAGGCAAAAGTGCCAATACCAGTTCGTTAGATAGCATAAAACAATTCATAATTTTCCTTGCAGTTTCTCCCGTCGTATCACCACCTATTAAAAATTAAATAAATTTAAAAAAAGGTAAAAAAAAAAATTATTTCAAAATTAAAAATTTAATACTTACTCAACATTTTACATCTATCCGAAATTTCATGTATATTGACATTGTCGCTGAATATTTTATAAGAGTGGCTATTTAAATTAACATTTCCATCTTTACTCATCTGCATAAAAATTGAATAAACATTTTAAAAAACTCATCTTTAATTTTATTGTTCAATCAATCACAATAATAATCATTATACTTACAACATTAAATTTTTTCAGCATACAAATAGCAAATGTATCCAATATTCCATCATCCGATATCCTTTTAGATTTTCTAGCTTGCTCAACTAAAGCTGATAAAAAAAAAAATATTTTTCATTATTTACTTAGCAATATCACGAAGTCTTAATATAGATAAATCAAGAGATATAAAAATAGAAAATTATCCAATTGAAAGAGTGAAAGAGAAAGAAAGAGAAATCGTATATGTATATACGTACTACTATCGCAGCCAGTTATCCGGACGCACTCGTCTTCGTACTCTCGTAAAGTGTCATCAACAGAACTTGATAAGCTCCCCTACACACATAAAAAAAAAATAAATAAATATCATCTAAACATTTACAGATAAATTAAAAAAAAAAAAAATAGAAAGTAAAAATATGCAAAAAAATATTTGAAGAAAAACTTACAAAGATAGCGGGAAAGCCCAGTAGAATAATGCAAAGCGCGCAAGCTGCTCTCATGGCCGACGAAGAGGCGATAAGAAGAAAGAAGAAGAAGAACAACTACTACTATCCGAGATGATGATGAGATCAAGTGAAATTATACGCGTGTATATAATAGTGTGTATATGCGGACATCGGCTACCGAAGCTCTTATTATACGGACGATTCATTGAATTCCGAGGCTTTCTCTATAATGCGAAGATATATACCACAGCAAGTCACGCGCGAGTACACTATATGTTTTATACTAGTCTATAATATATAACGCCCTTTCGACAATATAAAGGCATCAGCTCTCTCAACCGCGATGATTGTATATTCTCGAGAGAGTATTTCACTCTGTCTTGTATGTCTAGACGCGTAGATATGTATACATATCTCTATATATGTGTTGTTGTATGTTACTGTCTTTTACTTATATCTCATGTGTGGTGACAATTATTTTTTTTATTTTTTTTTTTAAATATTGGTGCCGGATGTGGATGTAGATATGTTTTTTTTCTTGTATATGATTGGTTAATTAGTGATAATTAGATTTGTATTGTTATACTTACAAGGAGAATTTTTAATTTTTAGAACCTTGTATTTTATAAATATATTTAGTTTGCTTGTAATTTTCTTAGTATATAGATTTGTATTGAATAATAATTTTATTTTGGAATTTATGCCAGAATCTATACTGTATTGATGATTTAATTTTACTATTTAATTATTTGTAAAATAAAAATAAAATTAATTTAATAAAACAATTTATTATGTAATAAAATTAAAAAAAAAAACTATAATTTAATTACAATTTAATTAAATTTTGAAATTCAATCAATATTACAATTTGCTCACAGTTGTTAATTGTGATTTCTGTTGTATCAACCATTGACAAGTTACCAACAAAATTTTCTAAGAAATTTATTATATCAACATAAGATAAAAAAAATATATATATATTTGTATATATACATAGACAAACAATACATTGAATCACGCAAATTAATAAGTCATGACAGAAAAATTCAATTACAATTGTTGAAACGATACACGATAAACACACACTGTCATATTTCCTTGGTTATTTATCAATCGATGACATTACTTTTTTTTTTTTATTATTTTCTAGATCAATGCCTCAATCTTAACAAGCACATTCTGTTATTAACGATAAGAAAGAAAGAAAAAAAAATTAATGGTTATATGACAAAATAACAGCCTATCAATTATATATTTCAAGGAAAGCTTTTCTACTTTTATGAGTAAAAAATTTACATTTATAACCAAGTAATACTTATCAATAATAATCATTTAATGTATATGTATATATACATATATCCACACGTGGCATATTTTCTATAAAGTGAAATTTTAAAAAAGTCGACGAATTGAGAGTAAATTAAACTACTTCAAACGTACATATATACGTGTATGTCAGTGTACTAGTATAGTGAAAGGTTGTGTATATACAACACGGTTATTACGATCTCTGTATATTTTTTTTTTTACTTTTTACTGTCTTACTTCATATAAAGCCTTTCTTCGACTAATTGGGCTTATTGAGAAATCAAGATTGCATTAGTTGAAAATTAGTGATCGAATCAGGGATGAGCCTCTTATGATATGTATGTATACTGTAAATGGGTTTATTTGAAAAAATTGGAATTGTATGTTTTTATAGTACACCAAAATATATAGTTGACTTGGAAAAAAAAAAAAAAAAAAAATTACGTGCAACTATTAGATGTATTTTGACGTTTTCAATAATAATCTTATTTTTCAATTGCTACTAAATTAAATTCATTTTTTATAAAATTAATTTCTATATCCATTTTAAGCACAATAAAGTTTATTTTTTTAGTCTGAAAAATTCTATGAACAAATTAAATTTAAAAAATTTTTCATTTTGATATATTTAAATGAAAATTGGCAAAATACGTTATATATTAATAAAAAAATCGATGATACTTAAATTCAATTAAAGTAAATGAAATTCTGTTTTTTAACAAAGTGGGTTATAATTCACAATAGATTGCAAAGACCCTAGTACCATCACAATTTATTTGTAATTTATTAATTACTTTTTTTTTCTATCATGTTAATTAATTACTTCATTTTTAGCTCAAATTAAGTTACCAATAATAATAATCCACCTCTCTGTCTCTTTCTTTTTACAATTTTCTCAATTACATCATATTAAAAAAAAAAAAAGGTACCAAAGTACTCACATCAGATTGAACAGAGTATAATCATTCAACATCCAATTACAAGATCAAAAACTTTATCCATTATCCCTAATAAAAAAAAAATGAATAAATCCCCCCAAAAGAAAGAAGAGGTACCAAAATGATATTCTTATAATATACATCAACGTCCTAATAAGAGTGTCTTCATATAAAATAAATGTACCTATATATAAAAAGGCTATACCATCGTCCCATTAACCATCAGTAGACAGCAGCAGCCGGCCTACAAAAGCGGAAAACAAGTGAAAAATCCGTATAATACGAGAGAGACGCGCTAACAACGCCGACGGCTAAAAAGAAGTAAGTGAGTGGGAGACAGAGTATATATATAGGTATATTTGGTATAAGAGGAGAGTCAGCTTGTATAGCTTTTGCCTGGCTCCAAAAGCAGTGAGAGAGTATAAACGTATAGCGATATATATAAGTAAGGTAGATCGTTCGAAAAAAAAAATCTGTGTGTGTGTGTGTGTATAGGAAAGAAGGAAAAAATAAAAGATACGTTGTGGAGAAGAAGAAGAAGAAGATGAGGAAGAGAAGGAAAAGAGAAAGAGAAAATTGTTGATGAGTTGTTAATATATGTCTTTGATGTCGCGAGCGTATATAGGTATTTAATTCTTGCAATCATTAAGCTGATGTATCACAGAGAATGTCAGAATGTGAGAAGAAAAATATATTTCTATATTTGTAAAAAAAAAAGGAGATTTTCTTTTTCTTCCTGGATTTGAAGTGAGAGAAAGAGATATGGGTTATATGTATATGCTTTAAGAGTTTGAGACTCTCTTGAGCTCATTCGCGCACGTATGCGCTTGTATGTAACGTATATGTATGTATATATCGGATGATTACGCGATTGTATATGTAGGTCTTTATACGTGTGTATATATATAGATTGCTCATATATACTGCCATGTGTTGGATCATCGAGTTGATGATAAAGCGATTTGTGTGCTCTTTTTTTTGTACTTTCTTTTTTGTTATGAAGATGATGATGGTTTAGGAGTTGAAGTGGATGTTAGCAAGGGCTTCATTTTTTTTTTTATTTTTTTTTTTTTATTATTGGGTTAAGCTGGCGTTAGATGGGTAGTATAGGTGTATATATTTGAAGTGCGGGTGATATAGAAAGTTAGAGTGACGAACCGACGATGGTTATATTATTACTTAAGTTTAATGAAGTCAACGTATATGTAGATACACTTTCATCTTTTTTTTTCAAATCTTTTTCAGATATTTTAGAAAAAAAAAAATAACAAAAATTATCAAGTGACTTTTTTTTAATTTTTTTTTTTTTTTTTTAAGGAGTAAATGTGCAAGAGGTGAGTAGTTTATTGGCTCGTTGACAAATTGAATATTTATGAAATATTCATATACATGTGAAGTATATAGGATTTAATTAAATAAACCGTTAAATATCACTCCTTTTAAATTCTTCAACACCTATATACATGTATGTATATAATTTGAAAATCACTCGACTAAAATTATAATCAAAATTTAATTATTTTATACGCTTGCAGATTAATAATCGATTATACGTCAGAAAATTTGAAAATTAATCACAAAACTTTTAATTTCCGTTTTTTACTTTTCTCTTTATAATCGTCGCGTAAATACTTGATGATACATTAAGAAACTTTAAAATAACTTATTGATAAAAAATAAATTGTGTTTACATGTAAAACCAAATGCATATATTTTATTTTGGTATTGGAAAAGAGAGAAAATAGAACATCACCCATTACACCTATAACATTAAATATTTAAACTTGATGTTTCTTGCAAATTTAGTTAATTCGCACATTTAAAAGGATTTTAAGGTCCTAAAATACATATACAATCAACTAAGCACTATTACATTTAAAGTATCTATAAAAAAAAAAAAAAAAAAAGGATACGCATATATTATCAATTACAAAACCCCGAAGTCCATAGAATAATAAAAAAAAAAAATTGTATATGTCACATTCAGCTAATTAGATGTCATTACAACAAATCTCTAATTAAGTATATACACGGTGTATAAAACAACTAAGCTGCTTACCTTTTCAGAGAGAAAGAGGATAGGTTCATTAATCGGTTATAAAATAAAAATCTTTAAATTGGGTGAATATATATTTTGTAGTATATAGCTTTTATAATATTATGCTAAATAACTTGCTCAAATAAATTTGATTAAATTTACTTTTGAGGTATAACATTCTTTATTAAAATATTTTATATATGAAACTTAATAAACACATCATATAATTATTAATATTGAAAATTTTAATTATCCAAAAATAAGACTAAATTATATAATATAATATAGACTACTGTCCTGATAAAAAACAAAAAAAAAAATTTGAAGAAGGTAATACAATTTAAGAAACCTCGTATATAGATATAGCACGACACTTAACATGTGTATATAAATTGCTTCGTTAAATGAGACATTGTTAATGGCTCTCTCTTATTTCTTTCTCTCTTTTGCAAATATAGATCGAGCGTCTCTACTAAACTAAACTCGCGTTTCTGTCTGATGCTTTACAAATATAATAAACGAGGAAAGTCAGCTGTTTTATAATATAGGTATATATGCCAGACAATAAATTTATTGGGACTGATGTTGTGTTTATTTTATGTATATGTATAAGTAAGTATATATATTTATATTGAATACAATTGTTGTGTAACAGTCAAGTTTTATTACATTATGCATCTAGAGTGTGGTACCCTTAAAATTCATTTGTATATATATATATTTTAAATTAAATGCAATTGTAGCAACTAATAAATAAATATATACGAGTAAAAATAAAACGATGTAATATTGTTTTTTGTTAAACTTGCAAACAATGCTAATCGACGTATAAATCGAAAAATATTTTCAAATTTAGAGCTAGCAACTTGAAGTATCGAACTTGAATATAACAAGAAAGATGAATAAACGAGAGTCTTTGAAAAATATACCTATAAAAAAATTACATACATAAATCGATTAAATATAATTGCCACGTTAAACTTCCATTTCCTATACCCTACCCCCGCTCTAGCTTATTATATTCATACAGTGTTTAACGTTTTTTTTTTTTTTTTTTCATTCGTGTTCCCTTTTTTTTCGCACTATTCATTATTCAGAAAGGTCCGTCGAACTCTCTCTCTCTCTCTCGTGTACTTATATATTGGAACAGACGGTACAAACCTGAAACTCTTGTAAACTTGTCCAATAACATTTTATACAGCTTTAGATTCGATTTTGTGGGAATATGATGATAATACTCATGTTTTTTTTTTATTTTATTCGTTGGATAACATAATTTGAGAAAAAAAACGCTTGAATTTTATTAGTTTCGTTTATAGAGAAAATATAGATCTAAGAGAATCGTATGTATATACGTGACCTAGTTTAGATTGAGTTTACATAAAATGATTCACGCGAAAAGTTTTGTATATTACATGAGTGTAAAAATCTTAAAATGACATAAAAACCGAATTGTTTTATAGTTTTTGATTTTTAAGAAAAAAAAATTTTTTTTTTGTCTAATCTTATCGTTAAATTTATAACTCATATAGCTAATATCAAGAAAGCTTCTTGCAAAATCTTATAAGTTAAGCTCTACTTTGGTTGTAGACGTTGACATCATCTTTAACGTAAACCAAGAACACGACTCTTAATATACGTATATCAAAGTAAAGTCGAGCGTTTACACATATGACTATGATGCTTATATTTTTGTGTGTAGCTTGTAAAACTTTTATATCTCGTAATACAGTAAAGTTTAAATGTTTTGGTATAAACAAACGGATAAAAATTTGAAAAATATATATTTGTTGGAGTGTATGAATGTTTGATAAATATTTTTTTTAAGGCTTATTTTATAGATAGATTTGAAAAATCTACGTAAGTTGGATGTAAGCTCCAAAAGAAATTTTTAATGGTAAAATATATATTTTGAAAAGAGAAAAACGTGGGTGAACAAAAACATATCGATAAATAGAAAAAAAAAAAATTATTTCTGAACATGAGCACATACGTTTTACAATTTTTTTTTTTGTTCTTGCTTTATATCTTCCTTTTCTAGAGAAACATTTGCTATTGATTTTTCTATTAAAAAAAAGCTGCTTTTATAACTTCTCTCGTTTCCAATAAGCATTACACAGTTTAATGATCGTTTTAGATAAATGATTTTAAAGACTAATAGAATAAAAATAAAGAAAAGTATTACAAAAAAGTAATAAAAAAATAAAAATTTTATTATAATTCAAATTTAATATAATTATAAATTCCTGTATAATAAATATGTAAAATGTCATCAATTGGAATGAAGAAATCAATAAACTCTAAAATGAAGTAATCATCCAAACAAGTATATTATACATAATAGTTAACTCATCCTTGGCTCTTGAAAGATTCTCAAGAGTCACTGTAGGAAAACTCTGTTTGAAAGTTTTGAAACTCCTCCTAAAAAAATATTTTCAATGCTGACGTTTAAATTAACTTCCAGAGATAAAAAAGAAATATATCAATTCTTATAAATGTAATCTTATACCACAAAAAATAACAAAAATCGGTAAAAAAAAAAAACATATTAGAATCAAGTATGTAAGGATTGAAGATGTAAGATAATTGAAATAGGCAAATGAACAACTCTATATGATATAGGTACCGAACAACAAGTACAAACTATTTATACGTAATTAGATAATCTCTCTGAATACACACATCTCTGTCAAATAAACCGATCAAGCGATCATTACTTCAATCACTTGTCTCCTTTATTACCATCTCCACAAAAAAAAAAAAAAATGTTGCAAAAAATAAAAAGACAAACGAGTATAAGTATAATAAGCTATTAAAGATGTATAAATAAATGTAAGTATATAACGAAATGAAGGTGAGAGTGTAAGAAACATGCGGAAGCTATGACGACGATGTTTAGTATACGTGGGAGTGAGAATTAGGAAGATAAAAAAAATTCGTACATTTTTCTTATATGGAGAAATAAAACAAAAGAAATATAAAAACTAAAGAGTATAAGGGAGTAAAATGTACAATTGAATTTATAATATACCTATATGAGAAAGGTAAAAAACGTTATTATAAAATCTATCCTACCTGAAGTATACAATTATTAAATTATACATTTAATATTTTAATACCGATCATATGAAATCGGCATTACCGATATCTCCATACAATAAATAATACTTCATCGCAAATATCGTTCCGTTCTCTAAGACAGTCAAGCTGCGTTTGAAAAAAAAAAATGAGCGAACTCAAGCAGCAGCAGCAGCAGTACTCCGTTAGGTTTAGCACAGCTCTATAGCTAGGCTTGCTATATTACTATACGGTAGCGTTGGCGGTGTATATAGAAAGAGAGAATAGCGAACCGTTGCCTCAGGTATATATACCTTACCTACACACACATTTATACATATACGCGCATGCTCTAGGCCAATAAAAATATATGTACCTACATATACAAGAGGATGTGAGAGATACATCGTCTATATTACGCGCTTCAGGTGTGCTAGATAAAAAGAGTAAGAGTAATATATGCTTGTATGTGTGTTCGATTCTAAGAGTATTTGTGTCTTCTTCTATGTGTAATATATCACATCTCTATATCTTTCTTTTGGAAGTTATATGAATGTGTGGGTGTGAACGTATAGCCGCTAAGCTTTCGCTAAATAAATGTGTGCTTGATATAAGTAGATGTATATTTATATATAAAGGGATCGTCTTCGTTGGTGCTGAACTTCATTTATATGAATGCTGTATATCTATAATTCTATATAGGTATAGTTACACATTAATATTACACCTATTATGCTTTTAACTATAGTATATATATATGAAGTCTATTATGCGTAAAAAAAACGAAGGAATTTATAATACATATAGTGATGAAGAGAGGGACCTTATATTATATTCATAACGAAGTTTATATTGATGGGGGAGTTGATAATTTTGCGTGAACGTAAAATAAGTGATGTGACATGACAATGATTACAGTAATAATAATAATGATTATGACTATATAACCGATAAGATTTATTTTTATTTTAACTTTTTTTTTATTTTTTTTTTTTTTTAATCATCTGTTATACTGCGCTTATGTGATGTATACGCGCCCTCGTTAATATATACCTATACGTGACGAGCGATAAAGTATATTATAATGATCAAGAGAGAAAAGTGAAAGACCATATCAAAAGCTTTTTGTATACATAAATTAATCAACATGTTATGTTATAAAATTGCAAAATAAGTGTTTTATGCATTTGTATACTTTGTACATATATATATATATATATATA
>JAPYZE010001102.1:0-25959 GCA_030522805.1 Leptomastidea abnormis
TACCTCGTACTAGATTCTCTTGGTGTAGATGAATTGACAGCTGTATTAACGAGACTGATACGTCTTGAAGACTGACTGACTAAATTATTTGTTGTGTTCTTATTATTATTATCCGGTGGTTTTAGAAAACCTGAATAAATGCTGCATTGACTCTGTTGAAATAAAAATTAATTTTAATTAAAATGAAAATTAAGTTATAATATAGTTTTAATGAAAAAGTCTGTGTTCTAAATTAATCAATTCACGTGACATCTTTAACATGATGAAGAATTTCATTTTTATACTTTGAAGACAGCAGAGCTCATCGAGTTTCATTAAAAATAATGCCTTTATAAATGAGGTTTCATTAGATTTACATTTCTAATGAATTTTTCATAAAAGGAATTAAAAAAAAAAAAAAAAAATCAACGTCGCAAGTTTTCTCGCTTGAACGCTATTAATATTCAAATCTCTGCCTCTATTCTAAAGAAAATCTTTCAACTTTTTTATTTTTATAAGAATATTTTTAATATCTTATTGATACCATAATTATGTAAATTTGTTCAATGAATAAAAAAGTAAAAAAAAAAATATTGAACTATTAATGATCATAATAAAAGACACGTAAAATATACTAAAAATACTCACAGATGATCGATCGATCGATTCGATTGACAGGGTAGTAGGAAAAATAGCACGAAAATTGAGATCCCGATAGCCAGTGTCAAGAGTCGTATTTGGTGAATCCTGTGGTGTAGCAGCGGTGTGAGTAATTATGGGCGGTTGCGGTCCACCAGCCATCATTTTACTCTCCTTTTGTATGTTACATTTTGGCTCGTCATCAATTCCGACGAGACCGTGCTGCTGTTTCCAAGCCTCGCGATTATGTTTCTCTCGACTATAATTGTCCTTGTATTTTCGCAGATCTTCGCAGCTCTGCCAGGAGTTCTTTTGGTCCTTAAAAGGACAAGCGTTAAGGAGCTACTCTTTTTTCTTTTTTTTTTTAATGATTTTAAATGTTTAATTATGCGAAACTCAAAGTAACGCTTTGCAAAAATATATTTTTTAAATATAGTATAAATAGCGAGTTAACCTATTTACGACCATCTTATTATTAAATAATGAAATATATCTCAATATTTAGAAGATATAATCCAGAATTCTTAGAATTTAATATTTATTTTAATTTTTTCATCATGTCATTTTAACATTCAGTCGAGAATGTATTTTTGACATGCAAAGTGCTCATGTTAATCACTCAGCCGACAGACACCAGGAATCGAACCCACGACCCGTGAATTACGAAACCGGCGTACAGCGTCTAAGTCATTTTAGAACCTTAGCCACTAAATCATGAAAATCATTCACGTACAAAACAAAATCCGAAAATAAAATCTAAACAGTTGGACAATTGGACATACAGTCACATACCTGTGTATAAGTATCGCTGTCAGATATGGAATGAGATCTAGGCGACCTCGAAGATCCATCCTCACTACCAAGTCCAGCTTCCTTAGCAGCAAGTCTAGCCAATTCACGTTGTTCACGTTCACGCCTTTCGTTTCTCTGTAATAATCGTATAAAAATAACTTTATTTTCTTCTTTCTTTCTTCATTTTACTGGTGCATAAGTCATTTTACGCAGTAGAAATTATCATCTCGTTCTAGAGCTGTGAGCAGTATAATAATTTCATTAAGAATCTCATTACCATGAGAAAATTGAGATAACGCTCAATTCACTTCCTCCCTCTCTCTCTCTCTCTCTCTCTATCTTTATTCGCGAATAAGCGTATATGTTTTAAAGCCACGTTGAAATAGACTGTTATGTATATATAGGTACACACACATACCTATATATAATAAAAGTTTAAAACGCGATCATTGGGTTACAGAGTTATTTGATTACATACAAAGTTAGTAATGGTTCGAGCATTTTGCGCTTCTCTAAAACAATTTTATCAAATTGCAAAATGTAATATTTAAACGAAGCGTTTAATTTGAAAATGATTGAAATATAAAAGTTGAGCTTTAACAAAAGTTTATAATACGACACGATAGTAATAATAATAATAATAATAATAAAAAGAAAATAGAAGTAAAGATTGTGCCTATAGACTGTTTTTGTTCTTACCTCGGAAGAAAAGCCTTCAACCAATATAGCGACGAGTAAATTGAAGAGAACGTAGTTACCGAAGGTCATCAAAGCAACGAAATATAAAGCTGCCCAGTGTGTGGTTTTTTGCATTCCATTAAACAGTACGACGTTCCAGTCTTCTTGAGTTAAAATCTATTTGAGATAGAAAAAGGGAAGAAAAACGCAATACGAGAGTTAAAACTATTCGTTATTAAAAGGGAAGCTCGATTTATCTTAAAAATATAGTAAACTCAAGTAAAATGTGTTTACTTTTTCTTTTGGACTTTTACTCGTTATATAAATTATGATTAAATATGTTATGTACTTTTCAAGAAATTTCTTGTTTTTTTGATTTAAAATGACAAATTTTTATGTACGTACTTGAAAGATAAATCGAGCTTGAACGACTTTGGAGTCGTTTTCGTCGTCAGAGAAATTTGAGATTGAAAGATAAAGAAGTTATTTTTTTATTTTTCATTAGTTATTTTCTTATTTATTATATTTATAATTTTGTAAGATTTTTTTTAATATATTTATTCTTAGAAGCTATGATTCGAGCGAAGAAAAAGATCATTATGACATTTTTACGAAATTAAAAAAAATAAAATTGATATTTATTAAATGGTACGCAAGCGAATCAAACCAAAAAAATTAAATAAATAATAATAATTATAATAATATAAGCACGATTAGAAAAAAAAGCATTTATTTACAAAGCAGAATTCATCAATAATAATCGAAAATTTTTAATCATTCAAAATTTTTTTAAAAATATATGTACATTAATTATAATAACGATCGAGAGAGACTCTTTGTGTTAACGGCCTGATTAACGCTCGGACAAAAACAAAAATGAATAAACCATGTAACAAAAAAAACAGCACAGAAATAAAAAGAAAAAGAAAACATACAAAAACAATGTATTATTTAAAAATAAAAAAGTGACACACAGAAAAGGAGTAAATTCCATAGGGGAACGTTTAATACAGAAAGAATAAAACAAAACAAAAAAAAAAAAAACGAGACAAAGGAATATAACGTTAAAGCGCGTTGTATATATATAACAATTGAGTGACACAGTGTGCTTGTAAGCTTTGCTTTATTTGCACTTGTTTATAATATATTTTTTTTTTCTTTTTTACGCCCGCACACACGCGTGTATCGTTAAAGTATGAGTGTCAGTAGAATCTGATGTATAAGTATATAGCCCATCAAAAATTCGCCTGATACTTTCGTTGTGCAGGAAAGCAAAATATTACATGTGTATTTTATAATATGATTGTTGACAAAAAAAAAAATCAAAAAGATAAATTCAACAGAGTACTTGCATTTCGTATACACTACGGAAGCATCAGGCTCCATTTGTCAGAGTAGAGACGGAAAAAAGTAAGCAGAGCGTGTACGACAGATCGTGTGGTATACAGTATATATACAGATACTGATTTTGCCTTACTTGTGTGCAAGTTAAGTGAGAGAGAGATACTGGATAAAACAGTAAGTGAGTGAGTGAGTGAGTGAGTTAGTGAATAAGAGTAGAAAAAGAGAGAGTGAGAGTAAGAGTGAAAATGAAATTGAGAGTAAGAGTAAGAGAGAGTGAGTGAGAGTGAGAGAGAGAGAGAGAGAGTTAGAAAAAAAGGGAACAGTGATACCTGAAAGACTGTTACAAGTGCCCAGACGATGTCGTTGAAATGTTTGCGATCACAGCGACACAACGGGTGGCGCGAGACAACCTCAGCACAGGTGCAGGGCCGACTCCGATCCGCCCACATGCAAAACTTACCCCCGAACAGGTACATCCCTAGGATGCTGCAAACATTGACAACAATACCCCAGGATATCCTAAAGTATACACAACTCTTTTTTTTTTTCTGGCCGCGAGGTTGTATGTATAGTGGTATATGGTGAGAGACAAATGTGTTGGGGGAAAAAAAAGGACCTTACACACCAACCAACCGGATGACACACGCTGCTGGCGTTTTCTTTCTTTCTTTTTTTTTTTTTTGATTTTTTGGTTTGTTTTTTTTTTTTAATTTACGGAGCCCGTCCAAAGACTACATTTTTACTCAGTCCATGCGTTTATTTGACATTACGACAATGGACTTTTTTTTGTGCTTTGGATATTCTATATACTTCATTACAGTGCTCCCTTTGACATTACTGACTTAATTATCAATGAGTTTTTCTTTTTCTTTTTTTTTTAATTTTTTAATTAATAATTAATTAAAATGCAATTGAATATTTAATTAAATAAAGGAATAAACGTATAAAAACTTATTACGTTAAAATTTTTAATATATCTTACAAATGAAAAAAAAAACAATTTTTATTTTTATTTTTAAAGTACCTTAAAATAATATTAAATAATTGCAATTAATAAAATTATCTTTTTATTTTCAAAAATTTTGATAATTAAATCAGTAATAAAGAGATGTGGTAACAATACTATTTAAAAATATACTTACTTCGTTGAAACGATTGAAATTTTTTTAAACGTTTACATTAAAACGAGTGTTGGTTGAAATTCTTAAATTTCCAATACCATATCATACAAAAGGAGTTTGGAAAAATTGAGCCTTAATGAATAAAACGATGCAAAAGCGTAAAAAGGAATTCTATGTTTGATGCTTATAAATAAATATTATTATAAAAAAGTACAAAAGATCTATATAAAAAACGTTTAAAAAAATTCATGTATTTATGTATTCTACACGCACTTGTCTAATATTAAAATGTCTTATTTAAATTAATGGTTTTAGGCGGTGTTACGATTAAACGTATATGCATGAAGTTTTTATATGTTATATATGGATATTTGTACAGTTACAGTCTCGATTATATAATAACTCAAACAAATTTATAACCGCAATAATAGTAACAAAAAAAAAAATAAAGTCATACCTTGTGTTTGATAAAAATTTATTACACAACTCGCAGTTTTCAAAGATTTATTGATCTTTCAAACTGTAGCGTACGTTTACCAATAATAATAAAAAAAAAAAAAAGAAAAAAATTTCATTACGATCGATAAAAGGCATTCTGTTACAATCAAGACTGTAGATTAATGCTAATGTAGCCTTACACAAAAGGCGGTATATATATGCTATAGTCAAAACTTTTCCAAAGTCCAAGTGTTACAGGAGAGATGTGGAAAGCCATTTGCAATTGTGATCCGTGGGCGAGCTCCGCGAGCAGCGTTAAGCAAATAAAAAAAAAAATTTGTCTAATAAAATAGAGCGATGTTAAGGAATGAAAGGTAGTATAGGATGTTGTTTGAGAAGCTTTTGAATTAAAAAAAAAAATTAACACATTCTGCAAAAATGGCACAAAAATACGTACAAAAAATGTGTATATTATAATAAAATGTGACAAAGTTACACATTGTGTGTTAAATTATTGATATATATATATAAATATATAAAAGCCAAAAAATGAATACAATAGCGTGTGTACATATGTACATTTGATACGTATATTATATTATCCTTGTATTTTTGTTATTCTGCATTTATACATTTTTAGAGCAATATATATATTTTGTTGTTTATATTATACATTTAATAAAAGTTTGGTTATTGATTATGGATTGTAATTTAAATTAAATAAGCAAAATACAAGGGAAACCTTTAATTGCAGAATGTTATGTGCTTCCTCTTTGAAAACGTCAACTCAAAAGTATGTTCAATTTTAACATAAAATTTTTATTAACATATATATAGAACATGATTATAATTTTGCGTATACATATTGAATAAATTGCTTATACGAAAATTCAATATTGAAATTCCGTTAAAATTTTTTAAACTATTTTTTTTAGTATTTTTAACAACAAATTTAGTTTAACAAGAAAATACTTTTACGTACTTGTTGGTACGAAACTGGGTCAAAACAAAAATCATTATTCACTCAAAACTGTGTATAATTTGTAAGAACAAAAAAATTCAAAAATAAATTTGTAAAACTTACGTACAGGAGCGTCACTTAAATAAGTAAAAAATAAACATATTTAAAAATTTAAAAATTAATTTTATTCAAAAGAGCTTCGATACTTCACATTTTAAAAAAATAATATCAGATTTTAAGGATTATTCAGTTGACGTTTTCATAAGATAAACTAGTGAGAGATATATTTCGAGTTAATACTGTTGTGATAAATTAATGAAAAGACTTCACAATAGGGATATGAAATATGAAGATATAAGTAAAAAATATAACATTAAAAATTTTCTAAGACTGAACGATGTTAAGGGTTTGTATATATTCCATTATAAGTAAAAAAAAAAGACTTAATCATACAAAAATAAATTAGCTACATTTTCTTTCCATACATGAATCGTCATTGGGATTCAATAAAAGTACATGTGCTGTGAAGCTTTTTAAAATTGCATTTTTTTTCTGGGTAACTTCTACGATCGGAGCGCGAAGCTTTTCTCTTTTCTAGATAATTTTTATTCTTCCAACCCCTTTATTTTTTTTCGCTTCTCACAATAAAACGCAGATAAACTAATTAAAAAAATAGCATGTAGGACTTAATGATGATTAAAAATCTACCATCCTCCAATCAGTTGATGCGTCACGCTCCGATCAAAATTAATCATGTATATAATTGTTAGTAGTAAAAAAAAAAGAAAAAATTAAATACATTATCACGAATAATATATAAAAATGCTTTATTTTCATGTTTCACTAGCTACTTGACCTAAGTATTTAAATAATAATAAAATTTTCTAAATAGCTACCGTAAGGCAAAAAAAATATATATATTAAATTTGATTCGTATACGTGTATAAATATATATTTATGTGAATATCGTTGCAAGTATTATGTCATTATTTTCTAAATGTAACTGGCTTTCGATTAAGTTTTAAATTATGACTGTCGTTTGTTTCTGGTATATATAGATTAAGGACTTTTGTCTAAATGATAAATAGTTTTTAAATACATTGTGTTTACTTCAAAAATCGATATTAATATTGTACTGTTTCTTAATTTCATCAATTTATTTATTTCACATTCCTTTATTTTCCTTCCAATTAATTTACTCTTACATTATCCATGTTTATTTATCGTACATAAATTGTCTTTTACTTTTTTTTTTCTGTATACTACCAATGCTGATTATGTTATCCGCGTTGTTATTAAACTTTGTGGTAAAGTCAAATATATTAGTAATATACCCTAAATTAGTGTACTTTTCTCTCTCTCTCTCTTTTTTTTTTAAGTTGGCTTAAAACGCTATTCTGGTGAAATCTGCACGTTTACATAAGAAAATTATACTCTACAAGATTGTCGTCATCATCGTCGTCGTCGGCATAAGAATCACATATAGCATATGTATATTTATGGCAAGGTTGATTCTTTGTCGATTTTATATAATATATAATAGAATAGTCGAATAGATTGTGTGTCATAGTTAATATAACGTGCCGACGACGTTAAAAAAAGAAAAATAAAGGGTATAACAAAACGTTGTCGATATATCAACTACATATAGATATATAAATATACGTCTATATTGTGTGTAAATCCAAATGTAAAAAAGCACACACAAACATGCAAAATAGCAAAAAAATTTTCGTGTATATCCTATATGTATAACAATACTGCGGAATATAAACTTTCAGGCTGGATAAAATTAGGGGATGAGATAGGGGAAAGGAGAAGAGAGAGAGAGAGAGTTTGGAATATAAGCGTTGCGCGAGCTGAAGCGTATAATGTGTATATATAGGTATATATATATATATATACACAGCAGCGAGTACCGCAGGCACAGCAGTAGTAGTAGTAGTAGTAGTAGCAGCAACGGTCGACTGAATTATTCAGCGGGCAATCTTCGCAGCGAGCATTTCCTTCTTTTTTTCTTTTTCACGCGAATTATATCAGTTTCTCTTACTTTTTCCTTTTCTATCTCTTTCTTTTTTTTTCTTTCTTTATTTCATCGTCCCGACGGGTTGGAAAATTTTAAACTAGAATGCTAATTTTTCGCTTTACAGGCGCGTGCCGAATTAAGAAATAAGACGCTGTTTACGTTTTCAAACGCTTTGCTACTACTACGCGTATACTGTAGATAGACTGAGTTGATGCGATTAATGTCTATGTCTCTTGTTTTCTTTCTTTCATTCTTTTTTTTTTTTTTTATGAAAACTTTTTTAAAGTTATTTTTTTTCCAATTAAAAAGTGTTTCCTCCTTTTTATTATAAAATTTAAATAACTAATTACGTAACAACGATTTTTAGCAAATAATTAAAAATATAATCGTTTCATAATATTATTATTCAAATGTACATATATATTAATGTATATACTTTACAGCAAAAGTAACATTTGTCATAGTAGCATAAATTTTAAGGCCCTAGTAATATAATCCAACGTCGAATATTAACGAAGGCAAACAGTAAACGTCACATCTTGCATTAATACCGCATTAAACCGAAAAGTGAAGGGAAGGGAGGGGGTAAAGAGAAGGTATAACTGTGGTCTGCAAGCTCCAGCTGCGCAACGGCTGGAAATAATCGGCTTAATCGAGAGAGATGAGTTTTGAAGGTACCTCTCCTTCTCTCCCTACCTTCCTTACGCGTGATACCTCTTCTCACTATCTCTCTCTACATTCAAGTTTCACTGGGTCTAAGTCTGAGTCTTGATTTAGGTGGTTTACGTCGTAACAATAAATCAAAATCCACTACAACATTTAACACATTTTGTGAACTGTCTATTTTGTGCAAATATATAATAAAGCTTAAATAAGTTTCAATTGTATGTTTATGTGTGCTTTTTAACATTGACATAGGTAAATATGTATTTTTTTTTTGTATGTAAATATATTATATATTGTCGTTAAACATTAGAGGGCTATAGTGTAGATAAAATATAAAATAGATTTCTACGTATTTTTATTTATTTTTTTTTTGTTTTGCACATATATAAGCGGTAATATCTTTGTAGAATAACATACAAGCATTGAGCGAAAAAAAAAATTATGCAATTTGCCTTTCGCGCCTCAAAAGCACAACCACACACAACAACAACAAGAGCCAGAAATTATGTATGTATGAACTCTCTTTTATTTTTATATGTGCATTGGCTTGTCAAAGCGCAAAAGGCAAAAACTAGGCAAACGTGCTATTGTATTTATTTGCTCGAAAGAACACTAAGAACGTAGAACTGAGAAAAAACAGATATACAAACACACACACATATATCCATTTAAAAATGCACAGAGTTGTTTTAGACAAAGAAAAACCAAAAAAAAAGAGAAACAAAAAATAGAGACAACAATGTGCTTGCAAAGAAATATATTGTTTAAATGTCGACGTATAAAGACAAAGAATGTGCCGGACAAAAAAATCGTTAACATCTTGGCAATAACGAAAAATTTTTTTCTTTTTTCATTCCCTTATATTTTGTCTTTTTACCATTGATATACATCAAACTCAGACCACATCATAATTATGTTATTGCCAAGATGTAAGAATCAGTTAACATAATATATGCACACATAGATACATGTACGGTTAACAGGTAGTAAGTAAAGCACGTTTATATGTTATGTAGAGATATATATTAAAAGCAGATGCGAAGCATACGTACTTGCAAGCTCTATTATGTTATTATATAGCTTACAGCTTTATTTATGCTATAGCCTAACAAAAATATATAAATATATAGATATACGTATATAACACAGGCATCATGCTTACATTAATATTCGTAATGTTTATTCGGCCGAACATACACGATAAACGCACGATACTTTTACATATACAGATAAGCAGAAAAAAATATATATATTCTTGGCAGAAAAACAAATGTAAGTAAGCATTAACAACATAACACGGCTCAGAAGAAAAGATAGAGCGGGTGTGGCGTATATATTTTAATATATTTATATATATTAATATATATATAAATATTTAATTTTTATAAATAAAGATGGCGTTGCGTCACCAAGACATTAAGGTTGCGAACTAGATTCTTAAATAAAGAACAATGTTGAAAATAAGCGGAAAAAAAATTAACACAGTTTATAATTGCTCTTCTTCTCTCTCTCTCTCTCTTTCGTAGTGTTTTTTTTCTCTCTCTCTCTTTTTTAGACCTTGTTGGCGAACAAGGGCATGCGAATAAATATGTTACCTTTCTTTTGTCAAATAAAAGGTAATACACTCACGAATTGTATAAGCTTTGGTGAGAAAGTATATATAAGAGTCTCGTATGAACGTATTGTTTTGAATTATTTGTATTTTTTAATTGCAATAAAATATTTATTACATTAGCTAAACTAAATTAAAATTATTAAGAAAATAATACGAACAATTGTTAGTGTAGTATTATCATAAAAATATAAAATTAATTTCAACAATCGTCATTAGGCAAATTATATTCATAAATAAATATATAAATATATCGTTCATACGACCCACGTTGCATAAAAAAATTTTTCATCTTTTTCTTTGAACGAAGAAATAAAAAAAAAAACAATGCAAAAACGTTTTTGTTTTTAGTTGAAAATTTTTTGTTTTATCTTTCTTTTTTTTTTTTTGTCTGGTAAAATTAGCCTTTAAGTACCTGAAACACCGTCACTATAGCCCAGAGCAACGAGTCAAAGTTTTTTCTATCGCACTCGACGTCAGAGCCGCCATTCACAGTTTCACAGAATTTGCAACCGAACAGGTTCATCCCGAGTATACTACAACACAACGAAACGTGCGATGTACTTCTTCATTCAATGGGGGTGTCCTTTTTTCGACTAAAATCAGTATAGTTAGAAAGTGCATTATAAGGTCTTTTTTTTTAATTTTACTTCTGTTTGAAGTATTATATTTACTCCCAAGGGAGCTTTGTTGTTTGATTCGCTGATTGTGTGTGACATCAATTCATCAATGTCTTTCCTTTTTAACCTATTTTTTTTTTCAAATCTCGTTAAAAACATTTCCAATCATAGCAATTTCTATAAAAGTTCAAAGCTTTATTAATTATATCCGTGTATGCGTAGGAACTTTTTAATCACAAGTTTTTTACTTTTTGTAAAAACCATATTTCGTTTGTACATTTATAACTTTGTACAAAAAATGTTCGTTTAAATTAGATTTATATTAATTTTAATATAAAGTAGAACAACATATAAAATATATAATTCTCAATTTTTTTTTTATACTCCTAATAATGAACAAACAAACGACGTCATATGTTAAATATGAGTTTCTTAACTGCACTTCGAAAAGAAGAAACCCCAATAATATTATAAAATAAATAACAATCAATCCCAAATGAGATACAAAACTTTAATAGAAATATCAAAATAAATTAAATAGCCGATCAGCACAGATCGACAAACGATCATACAGCTAACTATTTAATCGCAAGCTCTACTAACGAATAGACGTACTTAATAGAAGAGAAAGATAGATAGTCAAGAACAAATTTTTTGCTTTTAAGATAATAAAACTGATTGCTCGAGAAAAATAAAATTATAAAAATAAATAATATTTGAAAGTTTAAAAAAAAACAATTTTTTTTTTCTTTAAAATTTTTTGTAAGATATTAATGTTTAACAATATTTTTTTGCACTAAATGTATAAGAGACTTATACATGTGATGCTTGGCAGATAGTAGAACATCGTTAATAATTCAGAAAAAAAGAATATATATGTAATGAACACTTGCAAGCTTTCTAATATTGCTGACGACATCGAGGCATATTATAATAACCAATGGCAATGCAGCCTTCATCCGCTTGCAAAATTTGCGCGGTACTCATTGTTTTTCGAGAAAAAAGTTTTTTTAATTTCATTTATGTATTTTCTCGTTAAATTTTTATATAATTGTATATTATAATTTAATATTTTTATGTTTGAGATTAAAATTTTTAAATCGATACCATCAAGGAAATAATATTTTGCATAAATAGAATACAAAGTTAAACAATTTTAAAAAAAAATAAATTTTTACATTTTTCAATTCTCACGAAATAAAATTTTGATTTTTTACAGAAAAAAATAGGTCACAAATAAATAATTAAATTTACTTATTTTTACATTTTTTATAAGACTTATTAATTCCATTAAATTTTAAATATTAATATGGATTGTAAAATTATGGTCATAAATGAAAAAAAAAATTAATAATTCCAATTTCAATCATTAATTTTTAAAATCAATCAAAGTATTAATAATTAAAAGTCCATCCGAAACTTTTTCTCGAAAATACTTTTAATCGATATTTAATATATAGTAGCAAAGAGTGATAGAGATAAGGAGATACTCGGTAGTATATAATACGAACAATAGAATATATATGTAATATATATATATATATAGTATAGCCGTACACGGTCAGACCTTGTCGCTAGACATTTCCAGCATATAATAAAAGCACCATGCACACACACGTATAAATATCTAATAAATAATGTATATATATAAATAAATCGTATATAATGTAATCGATGCGCCACAAGCTAGGGAGTCCTATGTAACGCGGAAGCAAAATTGTCTGCGCATATATCTATATTATATACTTCGTCTTTAATACATTATATAGATCCTAAACGTGCCAACAACGTTATCACTGTTACCAATCATCGCAGTCCATCAGCATCGCGTCGATTAAATTTTTATTCACTTTTCTATCAATATTTTTTTTTTCACTTTATTTTACTGATCAGTAATAAATATATTAATTCATTATATTTATAATCTCTTGATATGCTAATTATAATATATTTAATATAAAATATTTAAATATATTTATCATTTCTCAAAATAAAACATTAAAAACTATTATTCTTTCACAGGAATGCAACATCTTTTTAGGATGATAATAATTTTTGTAATTAAACTTTTAATAAACTAAAAATCCTTAGTTTTATTTTTCAATTAAAAAAAAGAAGATATAAAAAAAGTAACTGATAATATTTATCTATGCCTAAAAGTTATTATAAAGACTTTTTAAGGGTTCTACTAACAATAAAACTTTTAAAGTCTCTTTCTTTCTCTTTCCTTTTAATAGTTCACCCAAAGTTTTCTGAATTTTAAGCTTCTTTCAAATATAAGGGCACCATCATCACAAAGACCAAACTTTTCCCATTGTTTTCAATATTCCCAAATGGCTCCCTTATTAAGCGAGCCTCATTTCATCTAAAACGTTACAATCACAACTAAAAATCATTTATATTTATTAAAACAAAACTATCAACAAAAAAAAATATTCATTTTAAAATTTTACATCCCATCAGCTCTTAAATTGTTAAACTTTATTATTCTAAATGATATAACGACATACATTAGTAAGTCCTTATTTTATAAATAAATAAATTAAAGTTGATAAATATGTATGTATAAATATATACATCGCATGAAAATAAAAAAAAAGAGTCAACGACTTATCTTACCTGAATATGAATATGAAGAGGACGAGAAGAGAAAAGAATACGGCAACGTTGTCCATCGTGCGTAACATAACGAACAGCTGTCTACGGAGATTCGGCATGAAACGTACGAGCTTGAGGATACGCAGTAGACGGAAGGTACGAAGAACGCTTAAACCTGAACTACCGCTGCGTTCCTCTACCATTGACTGGCATAATTCAACAATGCTGCAAACAATAACAATAAGGTTTGGATATACTTGCAAAGTATACAATTATTTGCTCTAATTATTTCATTTTTTTTTTTAAATATAACATACCTTAAAATAACAACAATGCCATCAAAGACGTTAAAACCATTGCTGATATAGGTAAAGGGACCTTCTGCTATGATCTTTAATAACATTTCAACGGCGAAGATGGCGGAGAAGATGAAATTGCTTATCTCGACTATGACCGTCAGTTCTTCCGGCTTATATAATGGAGATAAGTGTTATTCAATAATGGTTATTGTAAGAAAGAGCTGAGCTTGACGTTTTATCTCGATAAAAGTGTTTTTTTTTTTTAGTTGAACGTAAAGCATAAATCTATAGCTTTGAAATTGATTTTTTCTAAACTGATTTATTTTCCTATTTTATTATAAAAATGATTTAACTTTTGAATATTATAAATTTATTTGAGATAATAATAAAATAAGAAAAATATGATTCTAGATAATCTTATACAAAACTTATTTTGAAATTTAATAAATTCAATATTAAAAAAAATAACATTACCTGATTATGATACTCGATGCCCATACTAAGAGTGTTAATTAGAATAGCAAGTAATATACCCTGCTGAAAGTATTTATGATTAACGAGTATCTTGGTCCAACGTCGTAAGCAACGAGCCATACAAACGCTACCATTACCACAGGCCTTAAGCGCGCGATAGGCCTGGCTACGTCTCCATTTAGCACCAATACTATTAACATTCTCTTCGGGCCACTGTTCGTTTTGCATGTCGCAGCAACAGGAACATATTTCAGCTTCGATACCACCTGGATTTGTCGCTTGTGTCCATTGTGATGACCGATGCTCTTCCAATGTTATGTGACGCTCGGTAATACCTAGGATGGGGTTTTTTTTTTTTAAGTAGATAAGGTCGTGATATGGACAGACGAAAATTTTGAATTTTTTTTTTAATATTCGATGAATTAAATTGTTTTTTTGTTTCAAAATTAATTATTAACGATTCAAATTTATATTTTGTAATATAATAAATATTTAATATTACAATGAATAATTTAATTAAACCAATTACTCGGATTAATATGAAAAAATTATTAATAATTATCCAAGTAGAAATTTAATAATTTTAATGTAAAATATGTATATATAAAGTATAATCCCTTTATTTAATCGCGTTACTTTTACGGTTAAAAGTATACTCTATATAGGTATCTCTTATAACGAAAGCCATCGATTAAAATATTAGCCAGATAGAGAGAGAGAGGGAGAAAGGTAGTAAATCAGAGCAGCTTGGCATTATTTACTCTTTCTCTCTCAGAACAAAGGAGTAAAGCTCTCGACTGAAAATTAGAATAAAAGCTCTATACACACATACATACACCCACATACTTGACGAGAATCGTGGTACAAAGGAAAACTCTCGAAGCTTGGGGGGTTGGTAGGAGGGGTGGGCTAAAACGAAGTAGTATATATAGGATAGGGAGTTAAGGGGGGGGAGAGGAAGGGAAGTAGTTGCTACAAAAACGTTATCGGAAAATCGAGAGCCCACTGGATATATAGAAGGTGGTGTATATACCAAAGCACCTAGTGGCTCACACACATACACACACATACACAGGCGCCGGTCTAAGCTCTTGGCCATTCTTTTCTCACCGATAATGCGCTATTAAAAAAAAAAAGAAGAAAAAAAAGTTGGCTCACTCACTCGTGGCTCACTTGCATGCTTGCTATATAACGTGGTATATAGACTGGGTGCTTACCTTTAGTTAGGGAATTGAGAAAAGAGTCGAGAGCCAATTGGCCGGTTGGTAGGGCAGCACTGAGAGCTCCACTTAGCGCGAGGAGTTCTTGGCACGTCATAGCCTCGTTGCCGCCGAGCTCGCAGGTCTGCAATTGTAAATATCGAAAGGTGTGTGGAGAAGAGAGAGAGAGAGAGGGGGTATAGTGGAGATTGTGGTAGGGATCAATGGATGAGAATGGAGAAAATCAGATGGTTAAAATTGATGGTTAAAAGAGGGGGTGTGGGAGGGGGGTAAAAGGAAGGAAGGAGGAAAGGTAACGTTTTCAACGTTAATTCTTGTGCTGTAAATTAAGCTCTCGCACGCGCCAAGACCGCAATGGACAATTATCGGTTTATATGCATATAGCTGCGTGTGGTGTATGTGTGATATAGTGCGTATACGTGAAAATATGTGGTCATAGACGACTGACCGTGAAAGTATATTTGTGTATTATCGCGATTGAATATATAAAGTGAGATGCATAACTTAACTTGTTATAAGTTATATATATATAAGCTTGTTTACAAGAGCTTTTATTGTTGAGTCTGTACTTTAGTGGAATTTACTTTAGCAAAATTAAGTACATGTTAAGACTTTGAAGGAGGCTTTGAATACTGTAAGCTCAAAGTGAGGTATAGAGCTGTATGAACATTGAGCTCTCTTCTTTAGTCAATTAATTTCCTGAGTAAAGCTTGCTATTTTATTTAAAGTTATCTTTGAGGAGTTATTAAAATAGTTTGTATGGATATAATATTACATGTTATCAAATATATATTTTGAAAGATCAAAAAAAAAAAATCAGATAATTCTAAAATCTAAGTAATTTAGTGAAAATTTTTTCTTTTTTTATAAAATTCGATAAAATAAATTCCACTTTAATTTTATTAACAAGTCATTAATAGAAATTGATAGTGTCAGTGAACTAATACAGTGATTAAAAGAAATAACGTGTGTAACATTAAGATAAAAAATTAAAAAATTTTTAAAATAGATAACATTTTAAAAAGACATTGAAATTCGTAACAAGAAGTAGATGCAGACGCTCCACTCAAATTTTTGTGTAAAAGTGAGTAAATACAAATAAGATTTAAATTACAAAATTTTCACAATAAATGCATAACATTTTATTAGGAAAATATCCAGTAGTTATATTCGTATTTATTTTTTTACATTTTAAAATGTATGTAATTTCATACTTTTTAATTCCATTAATCTATAAATTCGATTTAAATGTATAAAACCACCAAAAAATTTTTATCTTGCTATAAAATCTAATAATCTTTTATTAAATCCAATTAATACAACGGTCATAGTTGCTTAAAATGATTGATTTTAGAAATAAAGATGTTAAAAGTAAATAAAATTAATAAACCGAGTTAAATTAAAAACAAAATGTATAATTCGAAAAATTCATTATATATTTTTTATAATCTAACACGAAAATCGAAATGGATTGTCTGAAAAATATTTAAATAATAGCATGCAATCTACTTTTATAAATTATTAAAATTTACAAATTTTCAGAATAGTAATTATTAAAATA
Organism: Leptomastidea abnormis; assembly: GCA_030522805.1. Lineage (NCBI taxonomy): Eukaryota > Metazoa > Arthropoda > Insecta > Hymenoptera > Encyrtidae > Leptomastidea > Leptomastidea abnormis. The sequence continues at coordinate 17,029 of JAPYZE010001102.1, forward strand.
ATCGTAAAAGAAATATAAGTATTTACAAAGAAAAATATTGATAAGATCAAATTATAGAAGAATTTGCAAAAATATTTAATTTTCTCAATCAATTTATAAAAAAATTTTTTCATTAAAATTCATTCGATAAAAAAAAGCTGTTTTTCTGCAACGATAAATTTTCTTTAAAATAGATTAAAGAATAAATAGTTTAAAATTCCTTGTGAAATGATCACTTTCACCCGCATATAGTGTTATCAGACAAAATTGAACACAAAAAAAAAACACCAAAAAACAAGTGATGAAAAAAAAAAAATTTGATATAGCTGTGAAAAATAAGCTGGGCACAGAAAAAGCAACCACAAAAATACCTTTATCAAAAACACACACTCTCACGAAAAAAAAAGACAAAAAGTCGTGATTGACATCGAAAAAAAAGGAAGGGTAAAAGACTGGTGACGTTAAAAATAATTGCTAGAGCCTTAAAATAATGGGGGTGAAAGTCTGGAAGACGCGACGATAGAAATCTGAGCAGCAGCAGCAAAGAAAAGAAAAAAGAGAGGAAGAGAGAAAGAGAGAAAAAAGGAGCAAGAAAGTAAAGGAAGGATCGAGTATCTGAACATACTTGAACGTTATTGGGCTGGGGCGTAGACCAGACATTGCCATCGCCGGTTTGGGTCATTTTCTCACTGGAGCAAACGTTACGCTCGCCCGTCATCATCCCGATCGAGCCGGGTAACGTATTAACGCTACTCCCATGAAGAAGCACGACATCGCTGAACATGACGCTACTGCGCCGTCGGTGATATACGCTAGGCGGACTCAATAGCGCGTTATGCGTCTACGGCACACATACGGAAATATACTTTTTTTTTTTTACTTTTTATTTTATTTTTTATATTACGCTTCTAGTCACTCGATTTTTCTATAGGGTCACTTTTTTTTATTATTTTCTTTCTTTTCTATGTATAAAGGTACAGAAAAAATTAACTAAATAAGAATTAATGCTGAACTAAAGATTTATGATCAAATGATGTCTAATTTATTTGTACTTTGTTTGTAAGTCGAACATTTCTAAATAATCGTTAAAATGAATTTTTTAATTGATCAGCTGATTGAATTATTAGTCAGAATTAATATTTTTTTCTTTAATTATGTACAGCTTACAAATTAAAATATGTTTGGAATATTTTATTAATACCTATTAGTTAACTTGTTTGAACTGCAAGCTGTTATTAAAGTTATCACGAAAATTTGAGTAGATCGTGTTTTTATACCATTTAATTTTAAAAGATATAAATCTACGTCACGAAAATATAGTAAATCAATATCATAGCGACAAGTTTAAAAACGTCACAGTATACATGTCTAGCCAAAATGATTGAAAAATTATTATCGACAGAAGTATAAACTGTTTATATACATATACCGTGATATTGACTTACACTACTAATTTATTATTTATTTACAATTAATATTTAATAGCATGCTCGTGCTGATATCGATCTGAAGTCTTCCTTCCAAATTTAAAAAAATTCTCATCCTCATAGCAACATATTCACTAAATTTAACTCTAACAAAAAAAAAAAAAAATAATAATAATTTCAAATTCAGATCAAATCAGCAACTCAACTACCTATATATATGCATATTCAGCACACTACAGCAGCATCAGCTAAAGCTCCATTAAACGCAAGCTTTTTTTTTTAATATTTAGATTAAAATAATCAGTTCGAAATTACCTCCGTCGCATGGATGTTGTTCTCGCTGCCAACGGATACGTTACGATGCAAGCTCGAACGATGAGGTGGTTGATTGTATGAAAGCTCGGTTTCGGATACCTCGGGACTGGCTCGCGGTGCTTGAACGATACTACCGCTGCCGTCACCAATTGAACTTGTTCTAGCAAATTCACCACCACCACTGTGGTTATTACTGTTACCACTGTTATTATTGTTGTTATTGTTGTTGTTGCTGTGGCTGTGATGATTGTTATTGTGTTGATTAGGACTGCCGCCTGTACCGTTGTTACCACCTACGTTGATTTGCTCTGCCTCTAAAGCAGCGAGCAGACGAGGACAACGGCAGTGGTGCAGCTTGCCGTCGGGGCTGCGAACTGTTTTCGCGTCAAGTAAGTAAAGGTAAATTGTTATAAAAAAAATCTTTAATTTTTCTGGGTTTTTTTTAGGTGATATTTATGAAATTAAATTTTAAAGTTGTAAGAGAATAAATGGATTTAAAATATAGTTTAATTGATTAATTTTTTGTATTTTTTTTTTGTTTATGTAACTATTGAGATTTTTTAGATGATTCGGTATAAAAAATCACGTATTATAAAGGATTAGAATTAATTACAAGACAAATTTAATAATTTATAAGTTATATCATTTTTAGAAACAATTTAAATATTTTATTATAAATAATTTTGACTAACCTGGCAACCTCGACGATCGTGTAATGTTTGTTCGAGCTTGAGCCCGCGGATCTTTTAACAAATTTTGTTCTCTCTTTTGTTGCCTACTATACAAAAACAGTCTCCACTTTTTCATTAATCTTCTTTTTCCTCTTCTCCAAAGATGTGCTATATATCTAAAAAAAAAAGAAAGAATTTTTTATTCTTATATAAACAGTTTATATTGAGTAGATTAATTTTATTAAGCCTTTTTGACATTCCATTAAAAGTATTTTGGTATATAAGTGCTAATATAACCAGATAGACATCGGGAATCGAACCCACAACCTGTAGATTACGAAACCGACGCCCAATTGACTAAGCAACACCAAGTTCTAATTTTACAATTTTATTTATTATCAAAATGTAATACATTTCTATACTTTTTCGAAAAATATTTTTTTATCATACATTATTACAAAGAACAATCAACAAAAATATAAAATTACATTGAAAAAAATTATCAAGATATAAAACAAAAGAAATTTCAAAGAGACTCACTTGATCATTTCAGCGTAACACGTTGTCGGCTCCGACGTATTGGTAGACGATGCTAACGTACTAGTGGAATGAAATCGAGCGCGTTCCAATCGCATCCTCTCCATTTCTCGTTTTTTCGTTTCCGAAAATTGTGTTGCTATTACAACTAGGCAGAGGTTGATCATGAAAAAGGAACCGATCTACAAATAAATTAAAAAAAAACATACAAGAGATATCTTTTTTTTTTAAAACATTATTTAATTAATTAAAGTATTTAACAAAAAACAATTATTTTCTTAAAGTTGCGCTAAAATCTTTTTATTTTACTTGTCTTAATTAAACGTATACATGATGTAATGTATCTTAAATTCCAAATCAAGTAAACTCATTCGAAAAGCTTACATATATTTATACACCCACTCACATATATTTGTTTTCAAATTAAAAATTGCATCCCCTGTCATCCAACTATATAATACATACACCCACACGCTATTATATATACACACGCATCCTCTCACTACCTTATTCTCTTTTACAATGTTAAATAAAGCACATCGTAATAACTTACGACGATCAAAAGGACAAAATAAATCCAGTCCCAGAACGAGTGGGCGTCCTGCACATAGTACATTATGTCCGTCCAGCCTTCCAGACTTATTACCTACGAGAAAACAAACAAACAAGCAAGCAAAATTTATACACGTGTGCTTATACATATATCTAAATTGGTATGTATGTATGTAAGTTTGTGTTAGAGAGAAAGATAGACAGGTGAAAAGAGGGCAGGTAAGTGTGAAGCTAAGGTAAGTGTATAGAGTCAAGTATGCTGAAAGCTTGTAGTGAGAGTATATAGTTGATGTAGTAGTAGTAGTAGAGAGGCGGAAATAATTGTTCTTAACCTTGGTTCCTGTGACAAGTGAGCGGAAAAGGCGTGGCAGAAGAAAAAAATAGAAGAAGGAGGGGAAGGGGAAGGTATGACAAACGGAGAGACACGACTTTTAAAGAGCTATTCGCGTGTGTGAGCAGGTTGACGTTTTTAGAGATATAAAAATAATAAGAGAATGTATAAAGTATATGTGTGTGAGTGAAAGAATTTAAATGTAAATGAGAGATGTGTTTTGTAGTAATTGATTTTAAATTGATGTATGATGACTAATGTGTGAGATTGAAAAAAAAAAATAGTTTTTTTTTTTTTAAAGAGCCACTTACAAGAAATATAGCGACCCAAGCGAGGCCAATATTGTCGAAAGATATCGTGCCTTGAAATGGATTGTTACCCTGGCCTTTGCACTCCGTGTAATAGATATTCCAGTTAACGCACGTGTCGTTGGCGATAAACGTGGTATTATTATTCGGCAGTGCTGTGCGGTTGCATTCGACGTTTCCTATATATACACGTTGGTATTACAAGTGTTTATTTCAAGTATTTATTACATGATAGTAGAGATTCTTAATATTGATTTATGTACGTGTATGTTTTTTCATCAGTAATGTTTGATTATAACATAAAAAAAAAAATTATCAAATATTTAATAAATTTTTTATATATAAAAAAAAAAAATGCTAAAATCTTAATAATAAAAACGTACGCAAAAAAGAAAATAAGATGATCAAATCTGTGTAAAACAAACAAGATTCGCCATAAATATCAAAATATATAATAAATAAATAAATATACTTGCCAATTTTGAGGGGTGGCAAATTACTGCAGCTATGCATTCCATTATCGTCAGGCTTCGAGCATATGTAATCCTGACCCTGATACTCAAAATACTTTTCGAGATCACTGCAAGGTTAAAAACACAAGTTTTTTTTAATTATTAACAAACATATAATAGCAACAGAGCAAATATTCAAGTCATCTCATCCTATAGACGGTTTAACAAAAAAGTGTATAGTATATCCGTCAAATTCGCTATTTGCTTTTTTTTTTTATTTTTTTAAACATATCATAAACTTTTTTACACCCATATACAATTAAAAGACAAGTATAAGTGAATATATATATAATATATAATAATAATATGCACGTGGGGGATGCAGTCATGTGTGTGTGTGTGTGTGAGTACGTGTGTTATAATATATAATATGACACGCGTCGCATGCTTGCAGAACGCTGGTGCGTGTATAATATTTATATATTTATATATAAATTTTTTTTAGAAGAAGATGAAGAAGAAGAAGATAGAAATAGATCAGATGTATATATAAGAGTTGTGGAAAGGAAATAAAAAGAACATCGCGCGGGCGATTATGACGACGCATATATTTATATATAATTATTTGGACGGCATATAATATGTGCGAAGAGACAAGCGAGAAGACACGTGCCCATTTGCGCGTGAACGAACGTCCTGATGCTGCAGCAGGCTGCGGTGGTGGTCTATTTATCTTAGCGTGTTTCTCTCTGAGAGTGTATGTGTATATATATATATTTGTGTGTTTGTGCTAGCTTGCTTGCTTGCTTGCAACGTTGCTCTCTCTCTGTGTTTAGGTAAAACGTGACGACGGAAGCGATGTCAGCTGGATATAATGCCAAGCGAAGGAGTATATAGAGAAGGAGATGAAGGGTTGAATGGATGTAGGTAGCGGTGCTTTAGACTATCTGGACCCTGATATGTCTCTCTTTCGTCCTTGGACTACACTACACTCCTTAGAGAGATACCTATATATTTTGCTCTCTCTCTCTCTATACTACTGCGAGCTTTATGTGGGCGTTTATTTACTTTGAAATTGTGGAAGCTTTTAAAGTAACTAGCTGATGGTATAGTGATGGTATGGTATTAGTGAATTGATGTGATGACCGACGTTTTGTGAGAGAAATAAGAGTTTGAATTATACGTTATTTTATTAAGCTGGATTAGTTAAACAATTTAATAAAAAGTGTAAAAGAGTCATGTTGTATATTGAAAGTGAAATTTTCAAAAAATTTGTATAATTTTGAAGTCTATGTGAGTTAATGGAAGAATTGAAATTTGCTTTTTAAATAGTTCAAGAAAAAACGTTTTAATTATTTTTTTTTTTAACGAGAAAGAGTTAGTGAGAATGAAAAATCTATTTAAATTTTTGTTAAAAAATTCAGTAATAGTAGAGGAGCAGAATTGGCAATTGCTAGCTAGACCAACAAAAAAAAATTTTTTTTTCTCATTTCAAGGCTTCGTTTGACCGCAGAATTAAATGAGAAATTTTCGCTCGTCGAGTTTTCTCTGACTAAAATTCATTTCGCGCAAGAATTAATGTACTGCAGCAACAAAAGTAATTTTCTTTTCTCTTTTTTGGCATTTTTCTCATTATCAATATTAACAGCAGGTTCAGTACAGCCGGTACTACTTTTGACAACAAATAAAAAAAAAAAAAAAAAACAAAACAAACTCATTACAATATCATCATTTATTTAAAAATGAAAAAATATTAATTTTTATTTCAAAACGTTTTTTTTTTCAAATGAAACACAATTTATCTTAATTTCCACAAAACTTACAAAAAATAGTATAAAAACAAACTATTTACCTATATAATTAAAAAAAAAAAATTCTCCCAATAGAATCGAACAATCTAATATCTCAATCTCACAATCTAACAATATCAGCAAAAAAAAAGTTAATCCCGCAGCATACCATAGAAAGCATACATATTCACAATCTCATCTAGCAAAACGTGCGGGTTGTACAGCCAATTTCCCGGCGGTCTGCTGTCACTTCCATGACGAATAACCTCGCGCTTTCTATCTTACTACACACTCAACTGTAATACATCCGTGATGCTACAGTAGCAGTAGTAGTAGTAGTGGAGAGATCCTTGGCTTTTGCCTTGTTGAACTTGCTCTTTCTCTTACACTCTCTCTCTCTCTCTCTCCTCGTCACCTTTTCAAGGCTTCTTTAGACGAGACATACCGTCTTGCTGTTATAAGGCAACCAAGGAGAGAAATATATAGAAGAGGGTCACTTGCGCACGCGCAAATATATCATTTGTAATTTAAAATACAGCCTATTATAGTAAAATCCGCAAATCGATGCAATCGAGATTTTATTTGAATTTTTGATTTCTTAAAGAATTATTTTGATGTTTATATATTGTGAAAGATCAATTTTTATTTTCTTTTGTAAATGTTTTGGATTTAGGATTGAAAAATATTGGAAATGAATTTGTATGTTATTCTTTGATATCAAAAAGGATTACGTATGGATATATTGTATAATTTAAAGTTGTATATATTTATGATGTGGTGAACTGTTGAATCATATGCAATATCAATTATTTATTATGTATAGGAACATAATAATTATAATGCTTCTATGAATAAATAATTAAAAAAAAAATAGCACTGATTGTCAATTCATCAATTTAATCATTTAATTTAATTTGCTATAATTTTTTTTTTTTTTTTTCTCAAAAAGGGGTAAAAGAGGGATGATTTGGAAATGTTAAGTGCAGATAATTTCAATGATCATTCTGGGTCATATCCTATTGGCTTTTCTATAATGTGTACATATATACACTTAAACGTGTATATACGTACGTGTACATAAACGAGCAATTTGACGAAATGGTGACTGACACTGGCATCTAAAGAACATCAAAAACTTCAATGACCTATCAATCAAACTCTTCAAACATTTGGTGCTCTCTTATATTATATTATATTATATATAAATGCATCAAAATCACTCGGTAACAGGTGCTCTCGTGCTCTCGAGTGTATCGTCAGTTGTTGTTGTTTTATTGCTATAGACATACCCTATATATTACATATATATTAACATGTCAAGTGGGACATTCTGCTGCTGATTGTACGTGTGTACGTGTACATGTGTATGTAATGTAACTGATCTCACTATTATATACATTACACACACACATATGGTGTCTTCGTTCTAACTGATAGGTATGCTGGTGCGCTAAATCAGAGCATGTATCGTATAGACTTGCACGCTATTAGACTGTCTCTCTCTCTCTCTCTCTCTCTCTCTCTCTCTTACTCTCATATACCACACATTTGTTTATTACGTGTATGTAAATTAAATGTGTCGTGGTAAGTATATGTATGTATATCTCTCTCTATGTATATCTCTTTCTCTCTCTATATATGTTCTGAATTTGACAAAGTTCAGAGTTGCCATATATACGAGCTTAATACTGTGGTTGGATATATCTACTGTACGATTGTATACTATAGTTGATGATGTTCTCGTGAAATTTGCGCTTGAAACTGTTGAAACTTTGGATTTCTCTATATATGTTTGCTGAGCGAGAGAAAGATCAAATTTGTTGTTTATCGCGGTTATATATGACAGAGGAGCATTTTGAGAACTGAGTTTTATTATGCGATAATTTTTAATTTTGCTGTATATGGATATATATATTTTTGTTTATACCGATGAGATTTTTAAGAGATTTACGAATTTTTATGTTTTTTTATTTTAAAATATTATATTACAGTTATATAAATGTGTTCATTTCAAAATTTGAACTTTGATTTTGTTCCTTAAAAGAAAAATTGAATATTAATAATTGTATTTCAATACATATCAAAAGTTAAAAGTGTAACACGTACGAAAAATTTTATTAAAAAAAATCAAAAAAGCCACGCGATATAATTTCCTTTAACGCTAATTAAAAAATACCAAAGTAGACCACAAACAGAATAATAACTTTTGTCACCCTTTTTTTCAATCATTCCTTTTACAATTAAAAAAATTTCATTTTCACCAAACGATAATTCAAAAGCTTTTGCACAAAAAAAAAATACAAACAAACACAATCAAATCGTGATCGACATAAAAAAAGACAACAGCATAAACTTCCTCCCTTCCTCTCTTTAAAAAATAAAAAAAACATCCCAGTCTCAATACTCAATCTCGTTTTTCCGTCAACGTCTGTCTCCCATTTTTCCCAATTCGTTATACGTACTATATACCTATATATACATATCGAATATATACTATATTCGTTTCGATTAATCGGATAAACACGTACACACAATTCACTATTGAAAAATCGACACCACCAGATATATA
>JAPYZE010001103.1:0-47752 GCA_030522805.1 Leptomastidea abnormis
CAATTAAAAAATTTTTTTTTGGTCGCAAAATTTTTTTTTTTTTATTATCTAAAAACTGGGGGGGTGCACTCAAAAATTTTTTTTTTAAGGTCCACCCTAGTGTATATACATATATACCCTTCACCATTTTCGCAAGGCGAAAACTAATTTAGTACGTCGGCACTTCCGTCTACTCTTTTCTCACTCTTTCTCTCACTACTCCGCAATAATTCGAGACGCCCTCTTTCTCTTCCCACCTCTTTATCCCTCGGAAGGAATCGATTAGAACAGTTGTGCACTCTAACGCAGCAATTAAAGAGCGCGTTCTGTGTTAGAGTTCTTACATATATATGTATATACTATATATATACTTCAAGCTTGGTAAAGTGCGATTTCGATCGACTCCTTTATTGAAAGTCACGAGTCTGTATTATCGTTTAACTCTTTGATCGTAAATTTTTATCAGGCTATTGAGATAGAATAGAAAAAAAAATGTTGAGTTCGAGAATGGGTAAGACGTAAAAAGGAGAACTTAAAAGGAGGCACCGTTTGTCAGATGAAAATGGTTGTTAGTTTATTAGTTTTATTATTATTTTTTTTTTTTAAGTAAATTAATAAAATTTAATTAATTTTTTTGTGAATAGTAAATTTTAATTAAGATATCGCTGATAAATATTAGTATTGAATATTAAAAGCTAAAAAATTCTAGATATTGCAAGCTTTGCAAAATTTCAATGCAAATATATACATGTGAAATATTAATTTGAAAACTAAATATTTCGATAGAAATTTGTTATTTATCGATTGTTAGAAAATTAATTTGGCTATTATATTTAAAGCAGGAAATCATTATTAAATTTTTCTGTAAAAAAGCAATTTTTAAATAAATAAATAATTTTACCTTAAAAAATATTTTTCAAATTTATCGCTGATAAAGTCATTTAGTTATATAACGATACAATGGATAAAAAATTTAATGCTATTCGTAGCTTATATATGACGACCACCTGCCATCAAAAAATTTAAAGGACATTTATTGAGCGTCTGTAAAAAAAAAAAAAAAAAATTTCGACTTTAATTTTCAATAAATTGTCGTACGACTTTATCTCGATGGAAAAATCTGTAAAGTATCACATTGAAAGCCAAGCTCGACATCACGTCAACTTGTACGTATATTTCACTATATAGCTCAAGGTCGATCCGGAAACAAATTAATCCGGGTGTTCGTTTTGCTTTCGGCCGACAGGTGTTCGACGTGCGCGCACGCGCTTACAAAACGCGAATGTTCGTTTTTCTTTTTATCAGGACAGAAAAAACGAGAACCAAAAAAAAAAGAAGGATAGAAAGAGAGGAAAAAAAAAAGAAAAGAAAATAAACGCGTCAGCGCGATGATGGAGCTCAGCTCATACCTCCCTATATAGCTGTCCGCCCTTCCTTTTTGTTCCTTCAATTTTTTGTTCTCTCTCTCTTTGTTTCTCTCACGCTAAGCCCGTGCTTGAGAAAAGACATGCTCGGAAAAATGTAGAAACGAATGTAACATCGGTTTTTCACTATTTCTTTCTCCTTTACTCTTACTTACATCGTCTATAAGAAAAGGGCAAAAACTAGATTAGTCTCTCGAGAAATATATGTGATATACGAATAACAGTGTGGTATGTGTGAGTGTGTACTATATCTCTCTTTGTCTTGCCTAGGTTATACAAGCCCCTGACGTTACAATTTCGCGTTTTCCTTATTACGTAGCATACAATTTACGACTGTTTTTTTTTATTTTATTATTCTGGATACATACTGAAGAAACTGCGGTATATGCGAAGGTCGTTACGTAATGAGATACTTTTTTTTGCCGCAAGTACAAGAGATAATTAAAATGCGATCGATAATACATTTGTAATACTTTAAAAAAAATGTGGGATTGTCTCTTTAATAAATTTTGAAAAAGAAAAAGGAAAAAAAAGTGATTTATATTCTCTAAAATTTCATGCATCGTATTTGGTTTAATGAGTGAACGGAAATGGAGAGATGAACGTACATATATAGAAAATGGTTAAATGTTGGAATTTGAAATCTGAGTGCATTATAGTGGTATAGTTATATAGATGTATGTGCCATTAATTAACCTGTATATAATGTAAATCGGTGACAGCCCAATATCTGTCGACCGCGATAGCCACCAGATGCAATATCGAGGCAGTACAGCAGAGAACGTCACTGCTGGTCCATATGTCGCACATTTCCGGTCCTAAAGTCCAACTGGAATATATCTGGAATAAAAACAAGAGAAATATCACACAGTTATGTAATGTAAGCGTTGAAAAATAAAAAAAAATTGATGTGTATATATAGAGGGGGAAAAAAAGCGTTGGCTGCATTAAGACTTTTATTTTTAATGAATGAATAATACGAGCTTTTATTCGTAGCTATAAATTCAAAAATTTTTCGAAAATAAGAGAATAGATGCTGGATGAGAGGAGTCTGATTTTTATTTTAAATTTAAAAAAACATTTTAAATATTTGTGTTTTGGTTATTTTTTTAAATAATGATTTATTTTACTTGAAAATGAAATGTGTTCCAAATTTTTTTTTTTAATTTATAGTAATTATTAAATAATTAAATAATTAAATATGATACTATACAGTTATTTGATTATGACATATCCTGTAAAACGTAGATATGTCGGATGTACGTGAAAAATCGAATTTTTCCAATTAAGGCATACGCTCTAGATAAATTAATTGGCGTAGTAGCGATATGAGTGACACTTCATTATAATACACGAATAAAAAAATAAAAAAAATAAAACAAGTATATTTAATTTATTAAAGTTAAAAAAAACATTCTTTATAAAAAAAATACTGTACTAAAGGCAACAAGAATAAAGCCATATCATGAAATACCAATAAACATTCCATCTTCGCTAATTTATCTCTTCACATAAACCACACAAGCTCAAAGCAAAAACGGAGGACTATACAGAGATTCAAGAATAGCTTTACACCCAAAAGTGCCAGAGAGAGTAAGAGAGAGTATATACAAAGTCAAGAAAACACGTGCACGTAAACACAAAGAGATGCTTTTAAGTATATATACAGTATACATCTACATACGAGAGTATACGTATAAAGAGAGAGAAGGGAGGGGGGTGGGGTTTGAGTGAGAATATATACATGTAGGGCTGATTTGAAATTCCCCCACGCGCAATTTACAAAGGCTCTAGAGAGAGAGTGGAAGAGAGAGAAAGAGAGAGAGAGAGAGAGAGAGAGTGGAACGCGAGTAGAGTGTCGCGCTTGTCGTAAACGATGTAAGTTGGCGCATTACAGCGAGCCTCATAAATACGTAGCCAACGACGATGTTGGAAAATCTCGAGCTCTTCTAAGCCAAGCCACACACACACTCACATATACATATACACACATTAGTTCGACAAAGCTCTTTCTCTCTCACTCACTCTCGCTCACTTGCATTCCAGGCGTTATTAATACGACGAGTTTCCAGCTGCCGTTGATATGAGCCGCCGAGCTGGAAGCCATCCAATAAGTTTCCCGCGCATTTAGCCGGCCGGCTAATGCAGTGTTCTCCTCCTCCTCCTCCTCCTCCTCCTTCTCCTCCCTTTACTCATTTCTCTCTGTCCCTTTCTCTCACTCATACAGTCGCACTATAAACCCAGTCGTAATAATAATAATCCTATATAGAATATAGGGTATTGGTGAGATGGATAAAGGGTCGATAGTGCGGTAACCTGCGCGTGAGATCGATTGTAAGAGAACCTTTACTAAGAGAGAGAGAGAGTGAGAGAGAGAGAGAGAGAATCAGTCTCCAGCCGATTCCTGCCACTGACGGGACTAACTGTACAGCATAGTATAGTATAGTATATACGCAAGGGAGGAAGGGAGGGAGGGGGTGTATGCTGCACTTAGACGTAACTCGGTCGCCACGGCTAGCTTACTTTGTCGTCATCGTCCCATTCCTCTTGTCGATGCTTTACGAGCCACTGCTCCAAACGTACTGCCAATAGTGTAAGCTCTCTCACTCTCTCTCTCTCTCTCTCTCTCTCTCTCTCTCTTCTGTGCAATTGCTGCGTCTTCACGGTTGCTGCGTTGTTGTTGTTGTTGTTGCTGCTGCTGTTACCAACAGCTTCAACCTTATTCAACATATATACCTATACTTGCTCTATCCTGTATACTGTAAGCTGTATGAACATATATATTTATAGTCTGAAGTTGTATGCAATTGGCAGAATTACTGCTCAGATGCGTCTTCCTTCTAAACTTATGGCTTACGTATATACTCTATATTCCTGCTCGAAAATTGATTGTAGTTAGGGATGTATGTACTTATATGGTATATATAGGATCTCTTCTTATTGTTATTATGTCAAAGAGCTTGTAAAAGCTTGCAATTGAGCTTTTATTGTCTATTTCGTTATAAAGAATACAATTTTAATGGTTGTATATTCTGATTTGTAAAATCCAATATTATACTTATATGTAGTTTTTAAAAATCAAAAAAAAACTATAAATAAAAGAAGGGGTTATAAATATATCTATATGTATGACATAAAATTCGTGACTGGAATATATATTATTATTATAAAGCCATAAATGATAGATGTTTTCAGTTCACGTTTTGTACGACTTGGAAGTTGATCTACGAATCGGAGAAATTGCCATCAATTAAATTCAACTTCTCTCTTTCTCTCTCTCTCTTCTTCCTCTTATACTCTTCCTCTTTCATCCTTTTGAAAAGCGCAATACTCACGAATATACGTTTGGTTGTTACACTTCGTGACAAGCATTTCGCAATATCGAATTTTACGATGTGCTCTTGTGTATATATATCAAACATCCTGAAATATATATTTATACACAATAATTATATTGTGGCTTTTGTTTTACAATAATGATTGTAATATACACATTTTTATTTCAAATAAATTTATCAAAAATAAAAAAAAATTTTTTTTCTTTTACTTTACATTAAAATCATCAACTTGACTTAAAAACATATAAAATCGTATACTTCTTAAGCTCCGATACCACCTACACACACACACACCACATCGCTTTTTCATTCAAGCCATTAGGTCCAGCTGAGCTAACGCAATTGTGGTGTCAGAACGTTTGAGGTATCCCACTAAGGATACGAAATGTCAGCTCAACTACTGAATTTGTATGGGTCCCAAAACCAAAAGGGGAAAGAGAGAATGAGATAAAGCATATTCTCTCTCGCTCTCTGTACCAATAGTACAGCATTCATTATCCGATTGGTGTTGCCATACGTGCGAGAAGCAACGTTTACGGTTTCGTCCTTTTACACAAAATTATACTACAGTGGTTGGAAAGCTATATACATAGTACGTTCTCTTGTGGTATAATATATTTCTCTTTCTTAATTTTGATTAAAAGCGTTAAATCGTGTGAGCTTTCATTTACTTTTATACCACTATTTTATTTGGAATACTATTAATCGTAAGTAGAACAGGTTGCAATTTTGAGCTGCATTATAAAAATAGCTATATAGGTATTTACACATGCGGTTGAAAAATAATCACATTCAAGGAGAGAACAAAGTAAGTGAGTGAGAATGTAGATACACATAATAGAAGAGCACGTATGGATAAATAGAAAGCCTGGAAAAACATTGGCTTTTGGTTAATGGAAGCTGGTGTTATAGGTGTATAGTATATAGGTTCAGACGTCAAGTAGACCCTTGATATTCGTTTCACGAACGTCTCTTAAACTCTCCTATAAAGACAAGCAGCAGCAGCAGCTCGAGAGCGTGAAACCATCAAAAAGAAAAAGAGAAAAACTATCTCTTTCTCTCTCTTTCTCTTGTTGTCTTGTTACAAGAAAATCAACCTCGATCTCATATACCACCTATTTCCGGACGATGATTTCAGCGTCTGGTTAGTATTAGTATGCGCACCTTTGTATATATATATATATACATCTTTACTTGGAAACTTTTATAGGTAAAGCCCAAGAAGATGCGCATGACCTCGTAAACGCGCTTTACTTTTCTTGCGTATATATATGTATATACACTTGAAGGAAAAGGCAATGTGTATACGTTGTTTGACGTAAAAAAAAAAAAAAGGAAAAAAAAAAGTAAGGGCGGAAAAGAGAATTGCTATGGCTAACTCTCTCTCTCTCTCTCTCTAGCTTTCTGTGTGTTCGTGTGCTTTTGGTGTCTGGGATCATGAAGATTGCGGCTCTTCTAGAAAAAGAAAGAGATAGAGAGATAGAGAGAGAGAGAGAAAGATAGGTTTAAGGAGAAAGAAAGGTTAGGAGGTCGAATCTACCTTTTACTTCTCTCTTTAGATGCTTCACGCAAATTGCGCTCTGGAAGTAAAAGCGGATGCGATTTCGTGCAATTATCGTACGAATGAGAATTGACTCTCTCTCTTTCTCCTTAACTCTGCTTTTTTTTCTTCTTCTTTTTTTTTATACTCTTTTATTTTTATTTTTTTTTTGCTTGGAAGAATAATTGAAGTAGGTCTCGGTCCTTGGTTAAAAAATTCAAGTGTTGAAGTACTACCGAGGTCATTAAGGAATATCATGTGTGCGAGACTGAAAAAAAAAGTATTATAAGTGTATACGTAACCTTGGCTTTACGCGTACGTGTCAAGTTCAGCAGTTGCTTGCGCGTTAGCTTAAAAAACAAACGAACAAATTTTACAACAAGTCTCTCACTTTCTCTCTCAGTTCATAATTCAATGCTAAAATAAGCTATCGTAGCTGTCACGTAACATCATCGATAACCCAGCCCCAAGTACCTTAGCAAAAAGGTCGAGGTGGCAAAAAAAAAAAAAAAAAGTAATAGCTACCCACCCACCCTGCCATACAGGATATATATCTATATATTTAAGACGCACATAAGTAGAGCAAATTCGCAAGCACATATACGAGTAGAGGCTTTCGGTAGCAGCGGTATATATAGAGTAGGTAGGTTTATATGCGTGTCTTGCGCGACATTTCCAAGCTCTCTCGGCTGGAAATGGAGAGAGAGAGAGAGCCGTCAGAAGCAGTAGAACCTCCCGCGGGGCGAAAGGATCGTCGTCGTCGTACATGTCACGTCGTACAGCTTCCACGATATCTTGTATCTAACGTCAAGGTGGACGCTGGACATGATGAAGGAAAGCCCGGAGAATATAACGTATATAGATATTGAGATAAAAGGACCATACTCTACTATACTGGGATGTGAAGTACTGCTGCGATGTGTCTGGGTCACTCTATGTGCGGTGTCTGCTCTATATTTTGGTATAATTTTTTTTACCCTTCTTTTTTTTTGAAGGCTGACGCGTAGACGCAAGGATTAATTGCTTCAGTTTTCATGTTATGTCTGTTTGGTTTACTCCGTACATCGTTGAAGATTGATTTAAAGCCTGACAGTGGGACTAAAAGTTTGGACGTTTTGTATATACTTTTTTTCAATTAGGTTGTATGAATCATTGTTTATTTGTTTATTTTTTATAATTGGTAAACATGTTTATGATTGCGATCATTTGATTTGAAATTTTCTCATGAAATTGATAGTCAATAGTAAATTAAAGTACGTGTGATATAATTTGAAATAAAAATTAAATCATTTTAATTTGCAACCATAAATATTTAATTCAATTTAAGCAATCAGCTAACGTTAATTATTTAGAAAAAATAGCTAAATTTAAATTTCAAGTTCATGAAGTAATTTTAGGTTATTTTAATATTTATGAAAATTTGTTGTGCCGGAGCCAATGAGCAAAAAAAAGAAAAAAAGAAATAAAAGAGGCTGATTCTCTCGCAGTCTTGTCCAATCGAGTTTCATCCCCCGCGGGACTATGCTTCACTGCAAAGCGCTCAGACTAGAATGAATAAAGTATGAATGGCAAAAAAAAAAGAAAAGCTTCAACTGTAATTTCTCAATGAGCTTATAAAAGTCAAGTTGGAAAAGAAAAATCAAATTTTAATTTTAATCGATTTTTAATTGCTCTTAAGTCTTTCTTTTCAAAATTAATCGCGATTGGAGAATTTAATTAATATCTAGAAATTTAAATTTTCATTGTTTAAGATTAAAAAAAAAAATTTTTTTAATGAAATTTTATTGTACGAGTGATATTATTTAAAAGCTTCTTTTAACGAATAAATTTTTTTTTTGAGAAATGTCCTTTCAGCAAAAAAATGTTTAAATTATTAATAGATTCAAATGTTTTTATTATTAAAGCCAAAAATATCATGTAAGATTAACAGACTTTCTTATATAAGAAAAGTTTATATTTTTCTTGTGCAAGTAGATATTAGTCTTGTGTCTTACAACTGTAAAAATGAGCGCAATAATTTATTTCAACTAAAACTAGTACGACGTTATGTTACACGCAAAAGTAATAGATTCATTTTAAATCTTTTGAAAGGGTAAAAATTGTTGTGAAAGCGCCAAGAAACTTCAAAATGTATTGTTGCGAACACGTGCGTTTTTTTTATTTTTTTTTTATTGTAAAAGCTTACAGAACTAGTGTACTAAAAATCCTAGAACAAAGATCAAGTTTCAAAAAACATATGATTTATATTTTTCAAAAAAGTTATAAGAAATTTCCTACCTCTATGTATTACATTGACTTTAGAAATGAGTAATTTTTTAAATTATCTCTATCAAACTTAGAAGCTTATAAAATTCATTTTAATTTTATTACTAATTTAATAATAACGATCTCTCATTAAAACCAGCAGTCGAATCATTATTTCAGTGTTAATAAAACCCATTAAAACCACCATCAAATTTGATTATTGTTTAATTCATCGCACTCAATCAATAAAAACAGAGAAATATAGAAAAGCTCATTATCACAAGTAAGAATATACAAACAATAAAAAAAGGAAAAGCAGAAGGATATAAAAAGATACAAAGTAACAATAGTCTTCTTCCCTACATTCCTTCGCAACCTTTAACTTACTATATACTCGAAACACGGCAGAAACGCATTTTCATTTCACGTCACGCAGAAAAAAAAGAACCGCGTTCCGTATAAGCAAAAGATTACACAGGCATGTATTACGCAGTATACACACACCCACGCAATTTTCTACCCATCCAGTTTCTCCCTCTCTCCTACTTAATTCAGTCTGCGTATTTATATATCGTCCGCTCGTGTACACCAAAATCAAGATGGAGAAAAAAAAGAGAGAGAAATAAAAAAAAGAAAGTCCATCGTCTAGGTAGTACGAAAGACCCGAACGATGAATTTTCCATAAGAAGTAGAAGAAGAGAGATAGAAGAAAGAGGAAAAGCCTCATGGATAATAATCCTGTTCTCGTATAGTCTGGGTGTGTTATATACTATATGTGCGTGAGAGTTGGTACACACCGATATAATAATAATAATATGACAGAGGCACGCGCGTAAGTGATGGGGGGGGGGGGAGAGGGGGTAAGGGGGGTAGATACTTCTCAACCCCGGTGGATCTACTTGCGTCTCTTAACGACGGGGGGGGGGGGATCTGGGCAACCGCCAAGAAGGCCACAAGGAGTCCCGCGGATGTGACGTCGAGTTCGCGGGAACGGAATGTAGATAGTAGTAGTAGAAGGTCGTGGGCGAGGATGAGGCGAGAAAGAGAGAGAGAGAGAGAGGGAGGTGGGGAAAGAAGGTCGGGGAAAGGAGAACAACTGAGCATGTGTATATATATATGTATGTGTATGTATTGGAGAATAGAAGTAGGGAGGTATAGGGGGATAAAAAGCTAGTCCAATACCATGAATGGACTTTCAAGTAGGCACATATCAACCTCGATCTTTCGCATCTTTCCACCCCTGAATTTTCTTTCTCTCTCTCTCTCTCTCTCTATCTTTCTTTTTTTTCTCACCCACTTCATACCGTTGTTGTTGTTGCTGTTGTGTTGTAGTAGTAGTTTTTTTTTCCTCTAGCTACTTTCTCGACTCTACGGTCCATATTTCACTTTCTCTTCGTACATCTATTTTGCGCGCTTTCACTTGTCGTTTCGTTATACATCTTGAAAGTAAAGACTATACGTGTGTCCTTCTCTCTCTCTAATTTCATCCGACCTTAGCAAGCGCATGTCGTTGCGCTCGTTTACGGCTCTCCTCTCTTTCTCTTTCTCTCTCTCTCTCTTACCCTGGCACATCACATAAATAAGCAAGTAAATAATTCCTACGATACTTGCTCTGCTACTACTACCACCACTAATACTACTACTACTGACTCTTGGGTACGTATACACGAGGCCGAGACATTACGTCAAAGGGAAATGGTCTCTCTCTTCGAAGATCTATTATGTGCAATGTTTAATTCTAATGAGACTTGAGTGCTTGAAACGTAGTTTAGTATGTGAATCGATACTTACCGCTAATTATTACTTGTTTGTTTTTATACTAATATTTTATCTATATTATTATTATTTGTTTGTTTGTTTGTTTGTTTGTAGAGATACTGAAATTCTTTTGAATTATGAAAGATTTTTAATAAAACTTTTTATTTATTATTAAAATTTTAATAAAGAGAAGATTTAATTTAAATACGTATTGAATAGAATTGAATAACTGTAAATTTAATATTGTCAATAAATAATAAAATGAAAAAAATAAGGGCTTAAAATAATACAAGAAATAAAAAAAAGCTTTATACATTTAACGATTATTTCAAAAAATTGATTGAGTGCAAAATTACGTAAATTACGTAGCTATTGAATATAACAACAGTACAATACTGTATACAATACAGAAGCGACTTTATCAGGTACAAATTAGTAAACCCTCTCCCCATCCACCCACTCACCGACAAAAAAGCTCATTCAAAAGCACGATCACGTCTCGGCATTTGAAAAATGGATGTAAAAAGGCTATATATACACAGTATATGTAGGGTATAGAAAGAGTAGGGGAGTTGAGGGGAGGGGGGGTTATGCGGAAGAATTGGATAAAAAGAAACGCCGATATTTCGAATTCGCGCGCACGTGGCACTATACACAGTGGATGTGTAGCTACTACTGCTGCTGCTGCTGCATCATGCGAACGCGATAAATCGTAACACCGCATTCGTATCGCGCACGTTTCCACCTTCCTCCCCTACTTTTTTTTTTTTGTTAAATTGCCTCGGCACGTGAATTCCGCATCGCGCGCAAAAATAATACGAGCGTCACGTGGCGCGGTTTTTGGAGTAGAGCAAAACGCGTATTTTTCGCTTCTATACACAATAATATTCTGTGCGAGACTGTCGCACTGTTCTCTGTAAGCAACTTTGTTATTTAAGCCTGGTTGACTTCAGCTAGGCCAGAGTTGAAGGGATTGTAAGAAAGATAGGTATAAAGAGAGAAGGAGAGAGACTGAGAGAAAGGACGCAAGTATATAATATAATATCTCTCTCTGGTAACGTCTGGTGTACGTGTAAATTGTGTCGCCACGCAAGTTGTATTATATAGGATTCTCATGCTACGCCTCGATGCCCCGTCCAATTACGCGCGAAGCAAGCTTCGACTCTCTGCTATTACTATCACTACTACTACTACTACTGCTTCTGCTGCAGCTATTGCTGCCTTGCCAAAGTGGCAAAATTTTGCGAAAGCGCCGCTCTGAGTTTCCTTTACTCCCTCTCTGCCTCATCTCGAATAATCACTCGCGAGACTTCGCACGACGACGCTGCTGCTGCTGCTTTCCTGCTATACAACTTTCTACTCTCTTTTTCTTTTTCTTTTTTTTTTCTTCAACGCCACACTGCTCTTCCGCTTAACCCTCCTGCTCTATTTTCTACAGCCTCTCCTTTACCTTATCCACTCTTCTCAGCCTCTTCTCCCCACTTTTTTTTCTGCGACGCTCGCAGTTCTGGATTTTTTTTTTTTTCATTCTTGAAACCCTTCTTTTTATCGCTTTAGCCTAGCCTCTTTACTTCGTTTCCCTTTTTTTCTCTTTTGTTTTTTGTTTCTTGCTTTAAAGCCCTTTACTTTTTTTTTCGTTTATTTTTCTTTTCTCTTTCACTTTTCGCCGTTTCGTCTGGCATTTTTAAACCGTTTCGTTTTCCAACTTCGAAGTGTCACTTGCGCGTAAGATACTTGATAATGAAGTTCAGACGGCAGCATACTTCGTATTCTAAAAACGAGAAGATAGTAAGAAAAATCTTCTACTTGGTCACACTAAAAAGTATAGCAGTAGCATTAAATTTTCATCATCTTTCTTTTTTGATTTACTTTCTTTTTTTCTTTTTACTTCTGGATTTGAAAAAATCTTACCTACAGCTAAAAATTTAATATTGGTCCTTTTTATATTGCTTAGATTACTTATCTAGTATCTAAATATTAAAAGAAAACCCAACTAGCAGTATAGCTTCTAATGATCAGAAAAAGACAAGGACATGTCTCCAAAAGTTTGCTATTTTTACAGGTAGACACTTTTTACTTTATGACCTACAGCAGGTTATAGCCTACGATTAATACAAATTTTATTTTAAAAAATTTTTTATTCGTATAATTAGTAGTTGAAAATGTGATAAGAAAAATTTTTTTATTTTACTTGCATATTCATATTGCCGGTAAAGATCAAATATCAAACATATTAATAATTAATCAGCATTTGATAGAAAGGAATCAAAAGAATTTAAAAGCAAAAAACTTTTAAAGTACTTGCGGTTCGCACACTTCAAGAGTCTTCTCATTCTCTCTTTCTCTCTTAGCAATTTCTTTTAGAATTTTTTTAAAAAACAAATTTAATAATCCTCAACCTCAAACGCTTTGAAAATCCACTTAAATATTTCAAATATAGTATCAAAATATAAATAAATCACTATTCAAAATAAAAACTATTTTTTTGTTTATTTCCCATCCACAACTCAAGTTTTTGTATAAATTAATATCAACATGAAATTTTTTTAAAAAACTCAGATTCACATACTTTATATTTACAATATTTTTTACTACACAAAAAATCTAGACACACAAATAGAATTGTATTAAATCATGATATTTGAAAAAAGCATACCAATCACAGAAATAATAACATGTATCTTCCTTCCCTTTCTCCGTCAGCTTTATGGTAAGACCAGACAAAAATCTCGTACAGCAGCAAAGCTCTGCAGCTCTCGCATGTATGTATGTATGTACGTGCTTATACCACGTCACGAAAAATCCTATGAAGGAGGTACTATAAAAGCAGAGGAGGAGAAGGAGAGAAAGAGAGAAAGCAATTCCAACGGATAAAAGTGACGCGCAGCAGCTCGAGTGTCGCAGCAGGTCTAGTCGTCTCTCGACAGCGCGCAGATCTGGCTGTGAGCAGAGGAGGGATGGAGAGGTACACAGGGAGGTTCGTTGTGTGGGTAAAGCGGATGCTGGCGCGTCTCGTCCTCATTCATACCGGGCCAGCGCTCTCACAATGGCCGTATTTTCGCGTCCTGATGGGGGCCGACGCTCGCAAAATTGTTTCATGCTCGGCTGCGTTGAGGAGGAGGTCCTCTCTCCTTCCCCCCCCCCCTCTGAGAGAGAAAGAGAAAGACGGAGGCGACTGAACGAGCAAGAGGAAAGCTAAGCTGACGCTCTTCTATGTAGGGGGACGACGTTCAGGTTAGTATGTGTTGTCAGCAACAGCATCAGGAGTATACAGAAGAGAGAGAGAGAGAGAGAGAGAGAGAGAGAGAGAGAGAGAGAGAGAGAGAGAGAGAGAGAGAGAGAGAGAGAGAGGAGATAGAAACCCGGAGGGAGTGCTGTATACACCAGAATTTCATCCCTCTCTCTCTCTCTCTTTTACCCTCTGTTCAGCAGCAAACCACTCTGCGGTCGAGGATATTCTAATTGCATGTGCGCGCACGCGCGCGCGCTCTGCTCTCACTGATGAGATTAAAATCATCGTTCACGATTTAATCCTATTATACCGGACAACGGCATATAGGATAATTAGGATCTTTTGCCGATTGTATTAACGCGCGGAACTACTTGGGACTTTATTATTAAAGCCTGCTTTGAAATATATCTACTGAATGTTATGTGATAAGTGAGTGCTTAGTATACTTTTCGTTTTTTTCACTTGATCGTGGGTTATATACTATGAGTTACGGTTTATGGGATGATAGCTGAATAAGTAGTATAGCACCGAGTTTGGTCAGACGAGCTATATTATGTTACTGCTTGGTGATAATCGTTATTGTATTTTTTATGAAACTGAAATTTATGTAAATGCATTTATAAATATAAGCATCTTTTTGTTTTGTCTTGTTGTTATTATGATGACATTATTGAAATTTTTCATTGTTTATTGTGTCGTTACACATAATTTTAATGTATACTGCGTCTATTAAGATAACTTTTATTAACGCGTAAAACGTGAATAATCTTGACATAAAATAGAGTAGCTTTATCATTATTATTTGATTATACAATATTTCATGAATAAAATATTTTGATAGTTAATAGATTTTATAATCAAATACTAAAATCAGTATAATAATACCTTTATCATTATTGAAATTAACGTTACACGATCCATCGTAAAATAATAAATTTTCAAACTTTCTACTATGTAATATAGTCGTTATAATTATTAAACTGATTTGATGATAATGAACAGGTTTGTAAATAACAATTTTCCATAAATCCAATTTAAGCATGTATTCAATTACAAAGATAGTTTATTAAACGATTTACGTCTGTTTATAAATTATGAAAAGAAAAAAAATTTTTTAGCAGCTATTATCGATGTAACAGATATGTACATGGGTTATGTAAATTAAAAGAGAATTTAAAATTTATGTATAAAAAAGAAAATAACGATCTTTTACCAATTTTAAAAATTTATGATGAATAAATTATACAAAATTGTTTCTTTTTGAACATTGAAATTTTTTGAAAAAATGCTTATTAATGTTTTGGTACTCAATAAAGTTACCTTTATGTGAGCAAATTTACATTTATTCGTATTATTCGTGTTATGGACTCTAATGGTCAGTATACGCCATATTACGAATCTATTACATTTAAAGTGTGAAAATGAATAAGTTTTATTTTAAACCGTATTGTTCCTCAATATCACTTAATATATTTTATTTCAAAAACGTGTTTCAAAATTTAAGTCATTTACGAATTATTACAATTTACAATTACCATTTTTAACGATCACCTGTATAAAAATTTTTATTATTATTTTAAGTATCATACATTGAATGCGTACTTAAAATTATCGTTTTACAAAATCGAAAAAAAATAAATTAATATTTATGTTAATCAAATGATCGTAAACGGTATTTTAAATTTTAACGTCTATGAAAATTTTATTGTACTGTAAAACTTAAGGTTTTATTTGTTTTATCATTTTTATTTTTTTACTAAATTTGTTGATGCTGAAAACAAATTTCATGAAAAAGGCCCATGAGTAGAAAAAGAGTAATATACCTGTAAATAAAAGGATCGAGACGATCTAGCTTATAAACATGTATACACTCGCTTCGTTGAAGGTATGTCCTACAGTACTTTAGGATATAATATTGTCGGGAGACGAATTTACTTCTGCCTGTTCAGATGCTTTTATTTTTCATAAGAAAAAAAATTCTAAGGTAGGACTAAAATAAAAAAAGAATAAGAAAACGTTGTTAGACGTTCAATGACGAAGTGACAAAAAAAAGGAAGACAAAAATAAATTAACGAGAAAGAAGAAAAAGAGATGCAGCAATGCGGTTAAGAAGTGAGAATGTCAAGAAAAAGAGGTGAGCGAAGATAATATGGCAGGCAAGTTATATTACTTTATATTGCGAAAAGCAGATAAGACGATGGTATTTCGATCTACTCTAGTTGAATGTGTGCATGTGTATGTGTGTGTATTTCTCATTTCCTACCATTTTCATTTTTAAACGTTTATCCTCTTAAAAATACGTATATATACTATCACATTAAACTTCAACATTATATACATAATGTACGATTTCATTTTACACACTATGGTTCATCGGATAAAATTAAATTTGCTTTAGACTTTGGTATATAATGCTTTTTCCTCAGCCATTTCGTTTTGCACTTTTTCTTTCTTTTCAACAGTTTCTTCTTCTTTTCTTTTATTTTTTCTTTAAAAGGAAATTCAACTTATTTTCTGCAACGTGCGAAATATCATTTATATATTATAATGGCTATAACTTTATTTTTATTACTTATTCGTCTTCAAAAGTCTAAAATTTAACTGTCATACCATAACATCTTTTTTTTCTCTTTTATTTTAATAAACATTTATTTTCCTTCAACTTGTGCTACTAAAAAGCATTTACTTTCATAACTGCGCATCTATAATACACAATTAAAAAATAAAATCGAATATTAAACATAGTATCTTAATTAATAAAAAAACGAACGATATTAAATAAAAAAAAAAAAGAAAAAGAAAGAATCAGTCCAATTAAAGTCATACTGCTACTTTGATAAAAAAAGTAAAGTAACAAAGCAAAAAAATAAAAATAAAAAAAAGAGTCAGAAACTCTTTAAAATGAGAGCCAATATAAAAAAGACGTCAATTCGAAAGCTTTTTATATAAGCGCCATTGTCTTTTCATTTCCCAATGCCAGGAAAGAGTTTTATTGAAACGGGTGCATGCGCGGTGATGCATGGGCCAAGGCGCAATGAGCATTTATTAATTTCACGATTGGACATAGGCGAGTTGCTACGACATTTTTGTCCTGCGTTTATACGTAGCCCCTTTTTTTTCTTTTCTCTTTAACACATTCGACTTATCTGGCTGGAAATAATCGGTATATAAAAAAAGTACATGGTGAGAAAAGGAAAATATAAAAAAAAAATGGAATAATAGAAGAAATGCGCTGGATATAGCACACGTGATTCTTTTTCTATCTCTATCTTTCAACATGTCCGTATCTTTTTTATTTCTTTTTAGTAGTATATAACGCGCTGGCTGTTGAAATTCGTATGAGCAGAATATATCGATGTGTTACAAGAATAATGCATTGACATTTTGGCGGTTAAAAGAATAACTTAACATTTATTTTTCTTTTTCTCAAATATCATTCGAACTTACGTATTTAATCCTTACCTATGTTTTTTTTTTTTTTTTTTGGTTTTTGTTTAATAAACTGAGATGTCTTTATCTGTTTCTTAAGTATTGCATGTGGGAACTGATAAAATATGCATGTGAAGTATAATGGACGGTGAGGAAAAAAAAAAGGAAAAAAAAGTTGTGAAGATGAGAAGGGATAACGTATCAGTGTGAGGTGGGCAAGAGAAAAAGAGAAGCTTTTTCAAGAAGCTGAGGCTTTTGAGGGTAAGGTAATGCTTTTCGGCTAACCTTGTTGTGCTTTTAAGGTGTACATAATTTAAAAATATTCACTAGTTTGTCGATAGCTTTTTTTTTTTTTACAAGAAAGTTAATAAATTGTGGGTTAATTCTTATGGAGGAAAAAGAATTGCATGTTAATTACATTTTGTAAATATCAATAAGTTTAGTCAGTTTTTAAAAATTTGAACTCTTCTACTTTAAAAATTGTTTGTTTTTTAAAGTAAAAAAATTAAGTGCTGTTGTATGTATCTTATTTACTGAAGATACTCGATTATATCAAATCGAAGAATACGACAAAAGTAGCTTTGGAAAAATGTATTTATGATTTCGTAGAAGTATATCGTTGGTGATCTTACGTATTATTATACTATCCGTTGGATCGAAGACAATATTCATCAAGATATAAAATTACATTCTATTCCGAGTTCAAGCGAATTCTTATGAAATATACATTTTAGGTCAAAAAGTGAGAGCTTTTTTTATCAATAAATGTAATGAAATTCGATAAACGAGCACTTAACATAGTTATAACTTAAAATTTATAACAAATAAATTGTGTTCAATAATTTTATGAAAATAATAGCCAAATTCTCTACATATGCAAATTATTGAAATTATTGATTAGTATATTATGTATATTAAATACAAATATTTTGTTAACATTTCATTAAATTATTTATAAAAAAAAACAATACTTATTTGTACAAATTTAATTAAAATCCGACCCATATTTGAAATAATATCATAGAAATTTACTCAAAATCAGAAGCGAGTATATCCAAATTCTTCAAAAGTTTGTCCTTACCGCAACAATTTTATTACTTCGCATACTCAGCGATATTAACAAATATCTCAAATATATTAACTCGAAAATTACTTGCAGTGATTATTTTTCATTAAATCTGACTTCATTCAACAATTACAATAGAAATTTATTTAAAAAAGTCAAGACTTCACTGTTTCAAATCTAAAATACGTTCTTAAACTCCTTTTATATCTGATCTATAAACACAAAGCTCTTACAGAGTTGATAATCCGATCGAAAGCTACCTCACGCATAAACCATCATCTCATAATATACAAGACTTCAAAAGCTTTTGCGTCATACTGACACATACACACATACACACACACGCATATGATGCGTTGAGCTTGCACACGCATAGTAGACTCGATAAAGCTTTCTCTCTTGCAAGCTTTTGATTGCCGATGCATTAAACGCACTGTGCTTGGCACTTGGCGTTATTCTTGAACAAAGACTCGAGCTATACCAGCATTAGATTGCTATAAGGCTTGTCGCAAGCTTTTCTCTTTAACACTGACCGCGGGAGCTAATTACACTTTGTGCTAGTCGATTGCTCGACTGTCAAATGCATGAGATTGTAACGGCTGCTCCTGCTGCTAGATATTCATAAGCGAGTAGTTTGACACTTTGTTTTTTTTTTTTTTTTTTAAAAAAACTTTTTTTTTGTTTTTTTTTTTTTTTTTTTTTTTTTTTCTTTTTTTTTTTTTTTTTTCTTTTTTTTTTTTTTTTTTGTAGATATTTTTTCTATCGTTTTTTCCTTTTTTTTTCTTGCAGGTTTGTCTTGCTGGAATATTTTTGCTGCTTTGAAATGCTCAGTCATCGAGTATTTTTTTTTACTTTTTTTTTTGTTATTCGCTTTACTGGGTTTGCTTCAGCTACCGAAATTTCGGCTGTTACTATTCATTATTTCTCATTCTTTTTTTTTTTGCCATTAAGATTATTAAACTTGGCTTATTTTATAGAAATAAGAAAAAAAAAATAATAATAAATAAAAAAAAGTAAAATACAAAATAATAACAAAGCAGCACGAAATTGTTCTTAGATATCATTTACTGATGGGATTTTCATTTGATTATAAAAAAGAAAAACGAAATGAAAAAAATAAAATAAAAAAAGAAACAGATATCGTGTAGGAAGAAAATAATTAGTGAAGCACGAAGTAATGGAGCCAGAACGTAGCCAGAGAGCGAGGGAGCAAGCGAGAGAGTATAGAGAACACATCTAATCTAGCGTCCGGTTCATCGCGAGCGTGACTCCGATATTTCGCACGACTGCGTTCGTACATTTGGCGGCGCGTCAGGTGAAGAGGACTAAGAGGGTGATGGTGCTGGGGAGAGTAAGGGAGATAGTAGAGAGTCGAGGCGGCTGGCGTGCAAGAGAAGCCGGTATAGATAGAACGGCATTATATCGAGCGGAACCATGTAATTTCCAACGCATATCATCAATTTGCCGCTTAACAAGCTTATATCCCGGAGTTGACTGTGTTCTCGCTCTCTCTTTCTCTGGTTCTGTGCATAACAGCACGCTCTCGGGATCTCGGACATACTCTGTATTGAGGTAAATTGAGACGCGTCTTGTGGGGGAGAAATTAGATCCGACGAGCGCTTTGGGTCCAACGTATCCCCCCTCCCTTCTTGGTAAAGCTCAGCCACAATCATTGCATGCTCATTCATTAATGTAGTCTTAGTTAGCATTTAATATTGGTTAAAGGTAATATAGACTGTGTGTAATTGTGATGTTTATTTGTGTGTGTGTGGGTATACGCACCTCGTAAACGGCTCCCAAAGGCATCACCAGACACGCCACCATCAGATCTGCTACTGCAAGGCTAACTATCAGATAATTTGCTACCGATTGCAAATTACGTTCTCGTAGGATTGCCACTATCACGAATAGATTACCTGCAAAAAAAAAAAAAATAATAATAAATTTTTCTATTTATTAATTTTTATTAACTGGGATAAAAATTAATTAATTTTTTTAATAAAGTTAATTTGTTTTTCAATATTAATAATTAATCCGATATTTATAAAGAGAAATTTTATATGAAATCAGTAGGTATATAAACGTAGGATTAACAATGTCAACCAAAGTATACAAAATCAATTTTCAAAAACTTTAGAGCTTTTAATAAAACAAAACATTTTAAAAATTAATTTACCTGAAAATATATATATGTACATTCATTGTAAATTTTAAACGCATCAATTCAATTTTATGCAAAACCCTTTTATTATTCATTATTTTTAACGACATAATAAACTTGATGCTGAATTACAATGTAACAAAATTAAAATATCGATCCACAAAAAATAACTTGTTGCGCTTTTGCGCCTATCTATAAAGCTTTGTATACTATTTTTTATGAATACAGAATTTCTATATTTACCTAATATCAACAATATTACAACAACTCATATAGATATTTAAAAAAAAAATGATGCTATGGACACATGACTATATTATAAAATTATCTATTGATCGTCACCTCTAAATAATAAAAAAGCTAAGCGACATTGAAAATTATTTTGTGTGTAACATTCTTCGTTTATTAGGTAGGCATTTATATATATTCAACTCAATCAATATAATCGTCGCTTAAATTATTAAAAATCAATAAGCTAATAAATATCATAATCTGATTATTAAACTGCTAACAAGGACACGTCAGAAAGAGATATTATATCGCATATTAACGCATGAGAAACTTGACGATAAATTTCAATTTAATCTAATCCAATCCTTCATTTTCAAGCTGTTTATCCCCACTCTCTAACATCAAACTGATGTAGGCGAGTATGATCGTAAAGAATAGGTCAGGTATATGAGAAAAAAAAGTGGACTAAAAAACTATTATAGGGTCTAAGAGACTGTATACAATAAGAAAAGCCTAGACGACAGCCGCTTATGATTAAACTGTCGTTTTCGTTAGCCACACAAGAAAAAATACAATGTACACATGTAAAACTTCAAGAGAATAAAGATAAAAAAAAGGAGTTTTATTTATTTACTTTGTGTTTTTTTTTTTTAACGAGCTCACACAGAAAAGAAAAAAAGGTTGTGAAAGTCTTTAGATGAGAAGTCAGGATGAGGTGGAATATAGCTCAAAATGCAACAGAGGGAAAAGAGAGTAAGCGAATGAGATTGGAGAAATGGGAAAAAGAGCACTCAGCTGTTTATCGCTAATCCGAATAAGAGAGAAAGAGAAAGAGTACAATTTGAGTAAGCTGAAAATGTTATGAAGTAAATAGATAGTCAGAAGGTGAGGAGAGAAAAAGGTGAGAGGGCAAAAGAGTTCAGGAGAACGAAAGATTTTTCTCGTTTTACCGACTACACATCTATTATCCTATATCTTTTTCTGTGTACGTGTGTGTGTGTGTGTGAATTAAGTTTGATCCGCTTTATGCATGCCTCTGCTGCTATTTCGAGCCAGTGAATTACTTTTAATTCATTGGAGCAGCGCCAGAGTACTTTTTTTTTTTTTTTTTAATTTTATTTGAATTGTCGACTTTGCGAATGTTATATATTATTTTCATTAATTGGGTAGACTTACTGAAAACACATAATATATACGTATATACAAACCTCGTTCAATTAAGTTTTTTTCTTTTATATATATTTTTTTTAAACTAAACTAAACTATATTGTATTAAATAAGTACAAATAAACTTTATCACTATGTTCGTTTAGTAACATATAATAAAGAATAAATAAAAAAATAAATAAATTCTTAGAGAACATAATCCGCGGGCTCTTTTTTAATCTCATTACACACAACTTTATTTCTCACAGTATTAATTCTCAACAATCACAACACCATGAACTTTCTTAATCTGGTATTACTCTATAAAAAAAAAAAAAAAAAAAAAAAAACCAGGCAAACATAAATCGCACTTTTTTTTTGTTGCTTCCAATTAACAACCAAACACCGTTTTACCAAAAAACTTTTGCGACAAAATACACAAACTCTTTCTCTCTCTCTCTCTCTTTCTCTTTCCCCAATCCATCACGTAAAGTACAAGTCTATATACCTTAAAAGAGAGAGAGAGAGAAACGCGTATGAAGTCACGCAGCATTACAAAACTTTCAACTTTCCATCTCTTCCTCTCAAGCACCAATCCCCTAAAACCATATCGATCTATATCGATCGATCGCTTCACCAAGTCCTTTTAATCCATCCCAACTACGTCAGAAACCTTCTCCCTTGCCCTCTTTCTCTTTCGCAAAGATCCGTCGTTGTAGCTCTCTTCATCGATTACTCTCCCTTAAACACACATATATCGCTGAAACGTGCCGAAACACGTTGAAGACGATTTCAAAACGGATCCTCAAGAGTCTCTCTCTCTCTCTCTCTCTCTCTCTCTCTTATACACTCCTTCGTGGTGTTACTTGAAGGAGATTCGCTTATACGATCGAGCGCATGCACGCGAGTATTATATACGCACAGGTGATATTGCTGCAACAGCAGTAGCTCGCGACTAACTTGAGGAGGGTGAGAGAGAGAGAGAGAGAGAGAGAGAGGACTCGAGAGCGTTGGTTGATAGATTGCACGAGAAAGCAAGAGCTGTGTGTGTGTGAGAGAGAGAGAGAGAGAGAGAGAGAGAGAGAGAGAGAGAGAGAGGAGGTAGGAGGATGGAAGGAGGAGAGTCTAGAGTGGAGAATTGATGGCTCGATATATTGTCGGCGATGCGCCGAGGAGTTTCTTTGCAGATATATATCTACTAAGCCGTAGCTCTATCTATCTATGTATATATAATATATATCGATGCGCCGCGGCATAGCATATCGTGGGAAAAATTTTCGATAACCCGGGGGCTCTTTAATAATACGCTGATGCTGTCGGTTGTCTGTGTATGTGCTATATATTATATTCTATACGAGTTCTATATTCTGGATTATGAAGGATCGATCTATGATTTTCTGAGAGAGAGAAAGAGAGAGAGAGCATATACTGACTTTATAACAATGTCTCTTTGTTTATTGTCTCTGTGTGTGTAGCATAGGGGAGGATTGTCTTTTAAGAACAATGTGAAATGTTGAAGCTGGGAACGATAATTGTTATATTTCAAGACGTGATTTATAATACTGCTTAATTTATAATTGTATTGATGGATATATACGTATAGAATAATTTGTATTCGAACTGTAAAGTTAATATGAATGAGTAGACAACATATACAAATATTAAGACAGCAAACTTTAACTAACTTGACTATAAACTTGTTCCATTAAAGTCTTTAATTTGAAATATAGATATCTATATAGGCACCTACTTGAAAATAGCAAATTGATGAACTTATTTGAAAGTTACCCCCCTCTAATATCTGAATCAAATATTGGAAAATGACTTAGATAGACTGAGATTTTTGAAAAAAAATTTTAATTTAAGTATAATAAAGCAGGATAAAATAAAAAAAAAAAAAACAGATTATGCTTTTGTCATAATTTAATTGCTTTTTTTTTTTATTTTTTGAAAAAAGTAAAAGAATGTGCTTTGAAATTTAATACCGGTGATATTAAAATTTTATAATATGAATGTGTCTCTTCCCCCCATTGTACTTTTGTCTTCAGTTAAAAAATGAAAAATTTCTAATAATACGCATATACCTATACTTATATATTCAAGTATTAAACGTCATCGAGAAATTAGACTACAAAATAGAATTTAAAGAAAAAGCAATTTAAATATTTATTTAAAAAAAAAGAGATTAATCCATTATTAAACATCATAAAAATTATTTGGTATATATATCAAACAATTTTTCCATAAGCTACTTGTCTAAAAATTCACCAAAGCATTAGAGCCATTCTTGGAATGCACAAATAGAAACATGGAAAAACCAAAAGAATAAAAAAAGACAAGACATGGAAAAAAAAAGAGGATAAAGTATAAGAGAGAAGGAAAAATAAAAGAATTTCAAGCGTCGAGCCGAGAACTATTCATCAGGAATTCTCGGCCTTGCTCCCGACGTCGAGGATAAGCGAAAGAAGGAGGAGGCTCAGGATCCAAGCACGTATATACATATGTGCGTGTGTGTGTGTGTGTGTGTATGTGGGCTTTGCAGAAGACAAGGGACAGTATAGAGCCAGTATAGGCGAGAGGTATAGAGGAATAGAAGAGCTAAAAAACACGTATAAAAGGCACTTTGGAATATCACGCGCTTCGCTAAGTGTGGAGTGCGCTATACTCTTTCTGTTAAAGGGAGCTACTACCTATTGCTATAGTAGGAAAAGAAACGTGAGTCTGTGTGTGTATGTATGAGGAAAGGAGAAAGGATAAAGTGAGAAAAGCTCTGGACCAGTTTGCTTTAGAAAAATCGGTTGGGAAAAAAAGGAAGAGAGTAGGTGCTTGGACCATCTATACCTATTGTACAGCCTCTTTTATATAGTTATATGAGCTTTACTCGTGTTGAAATGACCATACACGTGTGTGTGTGTGTGTGTGTGTGTGTGTGTGTGTGTTGCATCGCATGAGTTACGCAAGAACATTATTTTTTTTATATCATGCGCCTGGTTGAAAGACGTAGTTATTAAAGCTGTGTGAGCTATACAAACTTTCAAAGTGTTTTGTTGTTAAAAAAAAAATAAAAAAATAAAATATATATGTATATTTAAGTGCGAATGACATATTGTGCTAGAGATATTAATATATTGATATCGTGGTTGAAAGTTTGAAGCTCTGTATATAAATATATTGTATACATAATTACGCAAGTGAATTTATTTAACAATTATATGACTTGTACAATATTGGCTTATTGGAATTTTCGTGGAAAACGATAAATTAATATGATTTCTTTTCTACTAATTGAGTTGTTAATTATAAAGCTCTCCGAGATATGAGATATGAGAATCGTAATTGAGAATTAATTACCGCTGGCTTCGTTTCTCTCTCTCTTTTCTGCAATAAAGTTGCAAAAATATCAATCTCCCGCGAGAGAGAGAGAAAGAGAGAAACGAAGCAGAGTTTCCGTACTATTCGAATTGGTATTTAATCAGAGTAGAAATGAAAGGTCAACTTGACCTCGATCCCCTCCAGATTACACTTTAAGAACAAGAGGCTTAGGTAAAAAATAAAAAAATAAATAAAAAAAAAAACACATAATTGAGAAAATGTATGTGTGGTCGGGAGGATTAATAAAGAAATAATAATAAAACGCAAGCTCACCAATGACAGTAGCAAATATGAGGCAGCCAAGAGCCAAGGCCGTAACGATAGTCGTGAGATCGCTAAGGGTTAAATTTGACGCGAACGTGTCGTTCGCTGTTTGACTGAGGTTCATGATGCGCCTTGGACTTCGCTGCTACTACCACTACTACTACTATTACTACGATGATGATTACTCGATTAGTGTGATCTTGGTGGCTACAAAGCCGCTTTCTCTATATTCTCCATTCTCCTACGTCCAGTGGTCCAAATCCAGCTGCAACAGTTAATGAAATTTAAGATTAATTCAGTAATGTATAGATGCATGTTATAGATATGATTTTATGAATTCTTTCATTTATAAATGTGTTAATAGACTTGGATTAAATGACGTTGGTGTCTACTAATTTTCTTTATGATTAATGATTTTTTATTTTTTTTTTATTTTAGTGTACTAACGGATCTTGGGTTCTTTTTTTTTAGAATAAATTTTTTTTATTTTATTTTTTGTCAAGTGTTGTTGAGTGGTAATCATGATAATAAAATATCCCTTCATCATGAAAAATCAATTACGGATATAGGAATTTTGGAAATTATGTAGTATTTTTACTGGTAAAGAAAATAATCTTTTTTCTTTTCTCGGACGCTTAATTAGATTTCATGATTAAATATATTTTCGCATGAACGGAGAGCTTTGTATTTTATCGTAATATTTTTTGGTAAAATAATGGGATAATGATGTTTTTTCATATTTGATTCTAAGAACTGATGTTTGGAAATTGTATTTTTGACAGTATATACTTTGATATTCAAATTTCTCTCACAAACATAAAAAAAAATGAAAATTACAATAGTAACACCCATTAAATAATTCTACACATGAGAAAAATTAAAATTATTACTAATGTTCATTCAGTCTATCAAAACATTTAATTCACACAGTACTATTTGACGCTCCAAAATTTTACAGAATCGTAAAGCGTAAAATTCTCTCTCAACCTCTCTCTCCACAATATAACATAAACACCTCATTTCAAAATACAAGGTATCATCGTCTCGTGTAGTGTTTGTGAGTCTGTCGTTAAAGCCCTTGTGAAACTCCATAAAAACTTCATAAATAACAGTCGAATACCCAAACGTGTCAGTAAGATTAATCGTAG
The DNA here is from genome assembly GCA_030522805.1 of Leptomastidea abnormis. NCBI lineage: Eukaryota > Metazoa > Arthropoda > Insecta > Hymenoptera > Encyrtidae > Leptomastidea > Leptomastidea abnormis. Next base: position 26,333 of record JAPYZE010001103.1, read on the forward strand.
GGCTAACCCTGACATCTCAAAAACACCCTTCTTTCACAATTTACCATATATAACATCGTACATCCGGTATTAACCACACCAACTTAGTCCCTACATTCTTTTTTTTTTTAAATAAAAAGAAAAAAGAAGGAATTCAAAAAACGACTATTTTCTGGTAATATAAAGATACGAAGGCATATCGGTTACAGACTGAAAATCGACATGTCGTTAGCGGTTCGATTAGCACCGCAATTCCACCATTTATTACCTGGCAAATCCGCGGAATTAAAGTACTCGCTCGTGCCAGCGTCTATTTAGGCGAAAGAGAGTAAGAGAGAGAGAGATATAGGTAGATAGAGAATGGGAGAGAAATAGGAGGTGGATGGGAAAACGAGAGAGGTCGGGGCCCTCGATTCATTCGATCAATGTCAAGCCTGGCCGATGGCCCGTGCCCCTCCTTCCCCTTCTCCGACTTCCTTCTATATATCGCTATTTCGTTTTGAATCTCTCGCTTGGCTGATTCCACTTTCTCTTCCGCCTTCTCTCCCCCCTCTCTCTCTCTCTCTCTTTCTATTTCTCTCTCACTTACTTACGCGTATACACAAACATATGGTTGTTTTGACGTTTCTTTGACGACGAGACGAATTATGTCCGTGTTTAGTGACGCACGAATATTTTTCAGATTGTACATATACATGGATATATTGGATGAAGCGAAAAAAATTGTTCTTGCGTCTAACGAATTAATTTTACGTTTATTTTTTTGATACTGTAAATGTTTAAATAACCTTGATATCTTATCAAGCGTAGGAAAGATAACGATGTTTTCGTTGTACTTTTTTCTTTTCTATTTTTTTTTTTTTTTTTTTTTAAGGGTCGTAAAGCTCTCGACACCAATGCTAAAGAGCACTTAATTATTCTAAATAACACATTTTTGTTTTTGTTGAGCTTTAAAAGATATTCATAGAAAATGACAACTGAGACCGAGATAAATGAATTTATGTAAAATATATACGTATCTACGAAAAAGAAAAGAAGAGGAATAGTAATATGAGATAAGAAAAACCAAGAAAAAAAACAGGGGAATACGGAAAAAGATTTTGAGAGAGAGAGAGAGAGAGAGAGAGAGAGAGAGGCGAATAAGCGAAAAAGGGCAGGAAGCGTAAAATCAGGCGTGAAACGCGGAAATTCGATGATGTGTATACAACGTGTAGACTGAATCTATGTATATATGCACACGTCGTCAGCAAGCCAAGGCGCGTGTGAATTCTATCGCTATATACTAGATATCTCGCGACATCGTCGTCGTCTTTCCATTCGTTTTTCTCTCGCGCGGGCATAATAATTTTACCCCCGACGCGTATACCTTCGTCGACAGCTACCCTACTCCTCTCATCCTCCCAAACTTTTTTTTCTGTGTTTTTCTTCTTTCCCTTATCTCTTCTCCTCCTTCCTATTCCCTTGTTTTTTTTCCACAGGAATTTCATTTATGCGCGAAATCCCCAAAAGCCTTCCAGGCTTTATCTTTATTTCTACTGCTAAAAAAGAATGGAAAATGAAATTTGTTTTGCGGCTTTAATAACTAAACGATTAATACAGCAGTTTTTCATAAATACCTATTCATTATTGTGGCTAAAAAGGAAATTGTGATTTTTTTTTTGTTTTTTTTATGATTCTTTGACTGGACGACTGATTTGTTTGACTGACATACTACTGTTGGTGTATAAGAAGTAGAAGAGAAGAGATGAAGAATTTTCATTAAGAATGAATGCAGCCTGAAGGACTTGAGTGTGTTACTGACTTAAATATATGGCTCTGTGATTTATAATGCTTGGGTGAGTTATGGTGCTTTATTTATACAATTGCTTAGAGCGTTAAAGAATTTTTTTTTTATTTTGTTGGGTGTGAGATATTTTAACTTAGTTTTAATAATGCAAAGAGCGAATTTTTATATTTTAAGTATTTTTTAGCTGTCAGTTATTTTGAATTTTGAAATATAATTTTTTTTTATTTGTTTGATAATAAAAACAGTTCAATATTTATAATAACCTTGAAAAACTTTAAGCTCAGTGATTTTTATTCCCATATTGCATTCTCTCATATATTTTTGAGAGTAACGACGTGTACGGATTTTGTATTTATTACATTGTTTTTAATAAAATATTTCCAACTGCTAGTACATTATTTAATATGCGATAATATTATTCTAGCTTACATCGAAGAACTTTGTTTTTCTAAATAAATTATTGCATTTTATAATTTAAATCTTTGTTATAATATTTATAATTATAAATTTGTAAAAAATATTATCACGTTATTAACAATTTCTAGGAAATGCAAGTTCTCTGCAAAACTTGAGACTAGTGCTTTTATCATATCGCATACAAGATAAGGTTATCGTTAAGAGTATGAAAAGGGTGTAGGGAAAAGCTGACATTGTCATTTGATACTTAAGAGTAACCTTAACCGTTTTAACTCTGTCCTCAATATGCTGGAATGATATTAAGTATATGTAAATTATAGGAACACTTAAATTTTGAAGAGGCGCCAAGTATATCGGAACAGAATATTTTGACCCACATTTGAAATTTTCGGTGTAAAATTAAATAAAAAGTATTAAAAATTATTTTTCCAGTTTTAATATTAAATTATTTTTATGCATTTTTTTTCTTCTTTCTTTTTTTGTAATAATTCCATTAAAGTTTTGCAAATAAAATCAAACGCTTTGCGCCAGAAAAAAAATTTACAAGCAAAATATTAATTACGAATAAAAAACTTATATCTCTGAAACAAAATAATTTAATTAGCGTAGTTGCGGAATCGTCAGTTACATAGTCCTATTAAAATCAAGAGCCTTAAATTTTTAATCCCACAACATTGAGTTGCTTCTCTGTACTCGAAAAGCAATGCTTGCCTACCGTAATTCTCTCAGAAATTTTCACGGTTTTCTAGACTATGGCATGCAAAATTTTCAAAACTTCCATACTACAAATTTCCTTCTATTTTCCACAAACACCTTTTATCTCTCAATCTCGTCGTTCTTTTAATTTAAATTAACAATATACACGCATTATAAATTTTCTAGATTACATCTTGATGATAGTTTATTTTATAATTTATGGATGTAAAAGATCGTTATTTTTGTTTTATTGCTATAATTTTTTTTTTAATTAACACAATACTCATTTTATTTACAACAATAAATTCTATAAGACAATTTTTTGTAATTTTTGTCGCTTATCTTAAATATCTAAATGCTATAATCCTCATAATCTACATTTAAATATTTTTCATTTTTGCATGCTTTATTAACTTTAATCTTTTGAAACTCGTAAATTTTGATCACTTGCAAAACACTTTGACCGCACAAAGTTCAACAAAACTTTTGTACGATTGAGCCTACAAGTAATAAATATGAAAAATTATAAAAGTTTTTTTACCTTGAAAAATTAAAATATTAGTTTTTGAAAGAAAAGTCAGTTTTTGAAATTGTTTTTATTAACTTTATGAAATCAATATAGTACGCAACGAAAATGGATTTATATTTATGTTTTATGTAGCGACTAAAAAAACATGTCAAACAATTGTTTTTTAAAATGCAGGATGTTATTCTTACAGTATTAAAAATAAACAAAAGTTGTTAGTAAATATTTGTTAAAATTTGTAACAATACTTGTAATTAAACAAAAAAAAGTAATTCACAGTAGAACAAGACCGATATAGTCAGACGAGATGTTGACTTGGCATATTTTAATTAAATGTCAGTTTTTCAATTTTAAAATTAATATTTTATAAACAAAAATAAATTTAAATTAAATTTTCAATTATTTAAATACTTCAAAAATACTTCTAGCATACTAATAATATACTAAAATAGACTACTGCTAAATCTAATATTTTTGTTGAAAATATTCTTTTAAGATAAATATAAAAGGATATGTCTTTAATATTACTTTATTTCTTTATTTCGACATATCTATGGAAATTCGAAGGACAAGAGTTTAATAGAGCCTAAAATTCGTTTCTGATTCATTTCTCATTTTCTGACCAATACTTTTCCAACATCTAATAAATAATAAACAAAAGATAAAACAAAAAAAAGACCGAAGAAAATTCTGTGGGGGATGAAATTGTTGGAATGAAAAAACTTTCAGGCTCCAAAGCATTTTCTCTTTTACTTGCAGCACAGAAATGCCTATAAAAGAATCATCTCAAGAGAAAAATACAACAGCTTCGAAAAGAAGATATCTGGGATTTATAAAAGCTGGCCTACACACAACGGATAAAGACAGAGTACGTTTTCGTTTGAGCGCACGTGTACGCCAACTGTTGTCTTTAACTATTTTCTTTTCTTCTTGACCAACACACACAAGTACAATTTAACTTTTTACAATTTTTTTTTTCTGTTCAATAATTTCTTAAAGAAATAAATAATCACATTCTTATAAATTATAACACACAAAGGTGGCAATAAGTAATTTTGATTATTATTATTATTATTACTATTCAATAGTGGTATAACTATTGTTCTTATTGTTTATCTTTCTCGGCTTATTAAGCGATAAGCTCTTGAAATTAGCCGAATTGTCTATTCATATTCACAAGCATTGTTCATCATCTACCTTTATCCATTGTTTATTCAAACAATATGATTTCACAGTAATTTAAAAAAAAAGTCCAGTCTACTTTTTGTTGTTTTTTTTGTTTTTTTGTCAATGCACACCATAAAAATGTTTGAGTTTGAAATAATAATATATATAAAAAAAAAGGTAGAAAATACGAGGTTATATTGTCTCGTCATAAATGAAGGTAATAACTTTCATTTGAAAAAGTCACTAAATCCCTATATATATCCCGCAACGCTGTCGTCAGAAAAATCAGCTCCAGAGAAATGGATGTGGCCAGATCATATTTAAGATATCAATGCTCAAAAGCTCTCTTTTATATTCAAAGCTTCTTCTGCACACAACTTATGCTAAATAGCCTTTAAATATTAAAAAGGGGCAGATTCTCGCTTCTTCTTTTTTTTTTTTTTTATATTATCCTCAACTGAAATAATACAAGAGTCGCTTAGCAGACTTTACTTTGGAATGTTGATCTTTTTTTTTACTTGTAAAATAAGTTGAATATTAACTTTAAAAAACCTTGAGTGATTTTATCATTTATCAAAAAAAGCACACGTGTCTGTTGATTATTAAAAAAAAAAAAAGTAAATCGTAATTTAATTAGAAATAAATCAACAATCATGTCTATATATTAGTAATTGAAACACTATATCATACATCAATATCTCATTCAAACCCATAATCAATCAAAAATTCAAATTAAATATAAATTCCATGATTAAAAGAAAAAAATCTAATTCCACAACAAACTATTCAAATTTCAAATTATCATAAATTTATAGGTATACATATAATATCATTTGATCATTTGATGTTTAAAGTAAGCATCAAACATGCAACTTCCTTGTCAACAGTATCTCTCATAACATATATTGATAGTCAAATATCAGCTTATATATCATCGATAAATATTCTCGTTAACTAGTTGAATCGATCTTCCTTTGCCATGACATAGTAGAACACTTGTTGGTACACATATAATATATACCTACATACAGCTTCCAAACTGTTTCTCAATCAAAAGTAAAGAAGCCTCTTATCGTTATCTATTGGTTATATACGCTTTCAAGCAAGAGCTTGTGACTTTGTTTATGTCAATTTCAAACTTACTTTCCTAATTATCAAAGTTTACATTCGTAATTATGTGTTTCTGCTCTAGATTCTTATACTGAGCGAAATGGAAAATTTTGTGAGATAAGATCGAAATGCTAATGATTGAAAAGGGAATGGCATGTGAAAAAAAGAGAAAGAGAGAAAGTATGGTATTTTCCCATCGTTGATTTATGAATTACGTGGAGGAATTTATTCGATAAATGTGTGTAGCGTTAGGGGAAGAATAAGAAAAGTATTAATAGTAGTAGTACTACTTCCCTTTCTTACATTATTCTGATGAAATTCCTTTTTTTTTTCTCACACGAACACACACACACACACACACATATTCATCACGTTTACTCAATAATTTCTCGATTAAATGCTTATTGACAATTTTTATTACTGCCTTAGTCAATATAAGTGTCACGTAATGTATATCTCTTGCTCTCCGCTTTTCTTTTGTGTATATTACATGACGCCAATATCAAATAAATTTTCAAAATCAATTTTCCTTTTATTTTTTCCTCTTTCTTTTTCACTTAAATATACCTACGTCAATATAAGTAATTAAATAATGAAAATTAGTCAGATCACTATATACGTAGCAAACGATATAAGTCATGAATTTTCATTATCACGTCACATACACACATATTTTCTGAATATCAAATACATATCTCCTCATATTGAAATAACAAGTTCATCCTTAAGGTCTCAAGTATAGGTACATACATACATACATACATACATACATACATACAATATATCCCTTCATACGTTATTCAGTAAGTTATACGTCAAGCTAAAACTCGAGCGCGAGTTTCTGAATCGTACATCACTAGCAGGGCTTTCTCCTGTGGCTAAAGTTACTCTCAAGTACAGTCGAAGACGACAGATGTAGACAGAGAAAGGGAGAATATTCTACCAAGACCCGCTCATTCTCTCTAGAAAAGTTTAAACGAGTCAAGAGTGCGTATAAGATCTTGTCGCTATACGCTTCTCTACAAGTACTACTACAACTATTATGACTATTGCTACTACTACTACTACTACCAACAACCTCATAATCACGTCTATCTTACGTACAAAAGATCTAATTTTGTCAGCGTGGGTTTGTTGCATAGAACGACAACGTCGAGAAGGTTTGGAATCATAGACTCGAAGTTGCTATCTCTCTCTTTCTCTCTCTCTTCTGGCAATTAGTCGATTTTGCTTGCACTCGAGTCGAGGCTAAAGAATTGACTACTGCTGCTGCTGCTGCTATTGGTTGGAGGACCAATTTTCTTAGGACAAAGAGACATTTGGGATGTATAGAGAGAGAAGCGTATAATTAAATGTCATTCGTTATTTGTTTTGTCGGAAGGAAAAATATAACGACGATAAATGTGTGTATCTGTATAAGTTTTATTTCTTATATCTTTTTCTTTCCTATACTCTTTCCACTTATTCTTTTACTTCTTCTTCTTCTTCTTCTTTTCCGAACGCTAATGGCAGGTCTCATTTGTTCGGTTATATTTCTCCCTTTTTTTTATCTGTTTCGATTTCTTTCATTTGTCTGTCAAATGCCTTTAAGTTTATGAGTATTATCTATATTTATATATCTTACATAGATTATTTTGGGAAAATTTGTTGATAAATTTGTCAAATAATGTACTATTTTAATTAAATTCTGAATTATTAAAATAAATTTATCGACTTTTTTGTGATTGATATGCTGAGTTTTTATTTTCTTTTAATATTATATGAGAAAAGGGAAATTGACAATTATGTCAATAAAAAAAAAAAGTTGTTCATTCATAATAGATAATAATTTGCATTGGAATCTTGCTAATTATTTTTTTAACGTTATAATACTGTAATCCACTAATACCATAATATACTACAATATCGTGTAATATAATATTCAAAAATAATTGAATCAGTGATTAATAATCAATTTATGAAACTTATCATTTGTATTATTAAACCAAAATTGTAATTCTTTTAGTAAACCTGTGTTTCGAAGCTTTTCATTATGAATAATTATTTAAATTCCAAAGAATTATAATACTTTAACCTGTGTAAAACAATCTCTAAAAACCTTAACTGCATTGAAAAAGGGATCCAGCCAATTACGATCTTGCATTATTCATTTTACTCAAAGTTTTAAAGGAGAAATTGAAACCTAGAATTTTGTATTTTGAAAAATTGAACAAAAGAGTCCTCCAAGAGATTTAACGTACAACTTCAAATATTTAAAATCATTTATAGAAGTTATGAAATATACATTCAATTACCAAATAAAATCCTTTGATAAAATAATAAGCTTTTCCTCCGTTTATTTTACTCATTTATCCTATACCTCTTCTTTCCCCAAAAAAAGACATACTCGAAAATAGAAAGAAAAAAGAAGAACGAAAAAAATAATGAAATTACACAATTAAGGAGAAAATAAAACACAGGTCTACTCATCGGAACGTGTGGAAAATTTTCCGAGAGCAGCGTTAGTTTACTGCTGCTAATTACTTGTGGCGGTGAAACAAAAAACCAACGACGAAAGCCAAACAGACATAATAGTGAGAGAAAGTAAGGTCCTTCACAAAACTCGTCGCTTCGCGGTCTGGTTTCAAGCTCCGGTTAACTCTGTATGACCAACGAGAGATCAAGAGAAGTAAAAGGAGGTGTGGGGTAAAAACTGGATAGTTGATGCCTGCTTATAATCTCATCGTGAAGGTTTCTCATCTATGATTCTCTCATCCTATCGGGAATAGCTGCCATTTGTCATTGACTTTTTTAGAACTACTCGAGTTAGCTCTCTCGTATCTGTGTAAGTACAAACTTGTGTAAAAGCTACTTGATCGTGCATGATGTCACATGGGATATATATCTATATGTCATCCTGATGAAGATAGTAAACAGAAAATTCTGGTGTATCATGAAAACAGTGAAGTATATCGTTATAAATGTGATAAAGGGTCAGGGAGTCAAGAAGTATAACTTGAGAATAGATGGTAGATCAGAGTATTTGTATGTATGTGTTGTTGCTGTTTGTAAAAAAGAAAAAAAAGGATATTGTACTTGACAGTTAGTTGGAGCACGTGTGAGGAAATAAAAAAAAAAAATGAATAAAAGTAAAATAAAACAAGGAAATTTATAATATTGAATAGAGATATGGTGAAAGAAAAAAGAAAGGGAGAACAAAAATAATGTTCTGCAATTGACAAGCGTAAAAAAAAAACATGTTATATGACAAACTGGGAATTTAACTTTAGAGATATCAAGCAAGCTGGAATATAAATTCTAAGCTTTTAAAAAAAAAAAATTTGCTTGATAAATGTACTGCGTAATTATTATCTTTACGTTTATTAAAACGCAAAATTATTACGAATATTATCTTTTCTTTCTCTCTTTCGTGAGTGCAATGAAAATTTCTAGATTAAATCCCGAAAATTAAATCCAGATTTTGAAATAAACGCCCAGTATTCTTATATTATACCTATATAAATTATAAAATAACATTAAATTTCAGAATTTCCAACATTATTTGAAATTCTCTAAGCTCTATATATATACCTTCTTCTGGCGCATTTCTCTTGCAATCTAGAGTTGCACTGAAGATAAATTAAAAATATCCTCATTAAACATCACACACATAAAGAGACATATAAATATATGTGTGTGTGTGTGTGTGTATATACATGAATCATATACGAAGCTCGTATTCTCAAAGGTCCTCCAACAACCTGTCTTTGCAATAGCTACGTATATGTATATTAAGATTAAACCTCGACATATCTTTTTCCCATCTCTCAATTTTCTTTGATTTTAAAGAGCTCCATATAGCACCAGTCCGACCTGAAATTGCTTCGCGTATCTTAGCAGCAGACAAACCGTAGAAATCGCAAGCAAAAAGCGGCATTCGCAGAACAGCACATACCTATAGCCAGATGAGAAATATTGCAGACGTGACGTGTGATAAATATCGTTCTCCTACAGCTCTACTCACTGCTACTGCTGAAAGAAATTTTCTTTCCACCATCCACAAAGCAATCAATTTTTATCGTCTTCTTTCATTAGCTCTGCGTTCTACTGTTGTGGGGTTTATCTGTTTTCATTGTATGTGTTAGATACTTTTGCTACTCTTTCGGCCTAGACTAGCAATTTTGCGGGCAATACTAGTAGTAGTAGTAGCTTTTGCTACAATCTAATGGATTTCTCATGCATAAAAATTGCACTCTCTTTTTGAAATTGTTCTTTCTTGGTTGTTGTTGTTGTTGTTGTTTTTTGTATACTGTATGTATCGGATTTTTAATTTTCATTTTTCTTGATTAGCTTTGTTATTCTGTTCTCTGTTATTGAGAAAAAGATTTTCATTTTTATTTTTGTGCTGACCTTAATTGTAGATATGATAGTGTTAAAAGAGATTATAATAATTAAATGGGTAAAACGAATAATTACTGAGCAAATATGTACCAGATGTCGAATTTTTAAATAAAACTCTTTTCCATGTTATGGAAACTACAGGAATGAATGAGAAATAATTTAAACAGATTCAGATTTACGTTTGTTCATTTGATTTACCAACATATGTTTGTTAAGGACCTTTCATATCTATCATTCAATTGTAAGTCTCGTAATTTTTTTTTGCAATCTATAATAAATATGTACAAAATTTTGTGACACAACTTTTTTAAATATATATAAATTTTTTTAATAAATACAAAGTGTTTTATTGCGGCTTTATCATTAAATTTTTATCTATTTTTCATTACAACATTATTAGTTAATTTTAATAAGTCCGTTCGATCAGTATTATGCTTGTCAGTAAAATCTGTATTTTACAAAGTTCGTTTATTGCAAATTTCATACGACATTTATTATATCCAATATCATTGAAAATTTAATTATCTTAAATTTACAACAAATCTCTTTCATATAATGATAATTTAATTAAAAATATTAAAAACCCGTTATGTTTGACATCAAATATAGATAAATGATTGATTAATTGAAGAAAAAGAGAAGAAATACAAAACTTAATTAAAAGCTTTATTGATAATAAACTTGAGCTTTTATTAAAAATAATTTAATTTGATTTATTTAATATTATTATTTTTTTTTAATATTAAGTACTATTGTAAAATTATTATTGAAAGTATCATGTGATTTATATAAACCTTTGACGATTTTAAAATAGTCCATTATGAAGAAATAACAATAAATAAATTATTAAATTTATTATTATTAAATCTAATCAAATATAATTGATAGAAAGTATGATGAGTGAAAATCAATAACTAAACATTTCCTTTATTTTAATGAGTATAAAGTATTTTCATCTCTTTAATTTTATCGTAATTACAAATTTAAATGCAAACGATTGCGTACATTGTATTAACACAAATCTACTGTAACGATTGTTTAAATGCTCTTTTTTATTAATAGTAGACTATGTAATTTTCCATTAAAATGATGTTTAAAGTTAACAATAGTCACGAAATCCAAATGAGTATTCGGATAAAAATCGTAGTGTGAATTTTCATTGAAAGTATTCAAAGAAAATTTTTTTTTTCATTTTACTTTGGATATTTTCTTGAAGAAAGTTCATTGTCGTCACAAAACCTCGAAAGCTGCAAGTTCCGTTTTCTAATGAACTTCTCTATCGATAAGTTAGAGAAATCAGTTCACTATTCGCACCAGAAAAGAAAATCTTTGCTAAAAAGATCCTTCGAGTTTTTTTCTACTAGTTCTAAATTTAATTTTCTGGCCTTAAAAAAAGTTTATCTTTTCAGTAACTTTAAAGTTATTCAATGCCAGTTTCATATTTTTTAAATTAAAAAAATTATAAGTAGATGTTAATGTAATTCTCAATAAGAATTGGAATAAAACATTAAATTTGATGCCTACTTGAAAATCAATACTTATTCAGAAAAAATGACGTAAAAATTATGAAGAATAAAATTTATTAATTAAATTTGTTTTGAAGAATAATATCTTGAAGTTATTTTTTAATTATTTTTATATTACTTCCCTATCTAAATAATACTTTTTACGGTGTAAAATAAATTTTTCTTTTAATCTTCCGACTACACGTTTTTCTCGTAAAAACAACTTTTTTCGCGTTACGCACTTTACATATTACAGAATAAAATGTAAAAAATAAATCATCACAAGTACTCGTCCAGAGCTTTTTTTTATTATTTCAACTTATTTATTTAAATCTCTTATTATAATTTTATTTTTAATAATATAATTTATCAAAAATTTATAAAACATGTTGTGCTTTTGCATATTTGCTGTTAAGATCACGAAATTACAATTTTTATTTTACTGTTCATTAAGCTTTTTCAACTTCATTTACATTAATGTTTATACTAATATCGAAAATTTTGCTAATTAACACGCTAAACGAAAGTAGCACCAAGTTGACGCCTTTTTTATTATTGGTTAAGCTGCAACTCATAATTTTTTTTCTTTTTTTTTTTAACTTCACAATCTCTGAGCGGATTTGAAATTGAGCGCGTAAGAGGTATTTAAAGTTTTACTGTTATATGTTATTAGATTTAAATCTTTATATGAAAGAAGATAAAGACGAAGAGTAAAAGATTAAAGTAGTTTTTATAAGTTTTATGTATATAAAAAAAAACGATGTAACTATTATCGTTTTCAGTGAACACATACTTTTATAAAACTTATCGCGATTCTATATCTAATTTTAACTATAATAAAATTTGCTTTTTATTGTATTTTAAAATAGTTATCTATGTAATATCTGTCGGTACATAAATTAATATGTATTTTGAATATTCTTTTGCTGACGATTCTAAATGAATTTGTGAAAAGGAAGCAAAGCAGGTAGATTTATGGAAATAAGCTAGACGACATTAACGGTTTTACAAACTATTTGCTTTTGAAATGCAAAGTCCAATAATTACTTTATCCCAAAGTTTTACCAGATTAGTTTAAAAACTACGTAAGAAATTTAGTCTTCTTTTGTATTCTCAAAAAAAAAAAAAAAGAAACCTTGAATAATTTTTCAATTATTTAAAATTTAAGGCTGATAATTTATTGTAATAATGAATTGTAAAACATACATAAATAAATTTAAATTTATCCTAAACTCCATTATTCATTACATTAAGTAAACTCAAAAACAATCCATTAAAAAACGTCACCAACTAAAAAAAGAAAAGAAAAAAATTTCAACTTTACACCAAACTTTAATCTTTCAAACAAAAATACATAAGTCTCCCAGTTTGAAAACTAATCTTTCTAAATCTTAAAAAAAACAAAGGAAAAATGAGAAATTGCCTTTATAAGACAAGTCAGGCGAAAGCCGTAAATCAGATCCGCTCAACGCCAGAAAGCGTCACTCGCAAACGACAACGACGACAACGACCGGATAAGTAAACTCACATGTCGTTTACTTTAACTTTAACATTGTATGACCATAGGTAAAATGAAAACTTGAATTCAAGAGTCATCAAAACATTTCACTTGTATAATTACTCACCAATTTAACTGGAGCCGCTTAATTTGCGGTAGTTCGATAGTATTCGTATATCTGATATAACAGGATAGTAGTAGTAGCCTTAGCCCTCGGGCGCGCCCTAGCTACTTTGCTCCGCATTTTGCACCCAGAGCTACTTTACTTCTTTGTGCTTGATTTTCAGCATCTTCTTGTGTCTACCAGCTGCTTCATGATCGGTCCCAACAACACACAAAAATACCCCGATACCAATGGCAACCCAACATACACAGGATTATTAAACAGATCGTCATTACCAGCACTACTAGCCTTATTGAGCTTCATTTCCGATATTAATGCTGGTAGCAGCATCAGGACTTCGCGTGAGCACATAATAACAGTAGAAATCGGCACGCCCGAGTATCTCGCACTAAATACTTATTGTCATCCGCTCCGGGCACTTTATCCATATAAGTGCTACAACAGTATTGTATATGTATGTATGTATGTGTACACAAGCTTTGAAACTACTGGTATTTGTTTTAGGCGCTTAGCAGCCGTGTTGAAAGCGACCAAGCGAAACAAATAAAAAAAGTCCAATAGCGAGAAGAAGGAGGAGAAGGAGGGTGGTCAGTGGGATAGCGGTGATGGTAAAACTCGAGTTTGCAGCCGTTGCAGCCGTTGCTTGCGGCGTGACGATGCAAGAGAAAGAGAGATCCAAATAGCTATGTCGTTTTCTCTCTGTCTCTCTTTCTCTCCCCTTGCTTTGAAAACTTTCCCGCTCACAGTCTGCTACTGCTAGTCGACAAGTTGAAACTTTTGCGCCTGCTGCCGGTTCGCATTAATAAGTCATGTGTAGTATAAGCAGTATGTACGTACTACATGTGTATATATTTTTGATATTTCGCAGTAGTAAAGGTACCGCTATGGTCAGACAACTTGTAAGAAAACTCATACTGACACCCTTGGGCCCAAAAGAGCCTTTCCCCGCGGCACATTGCTCATGCTTTTTCCATCGTGTGAACAGAGATCGGATACTAAAGGTAGAGATAGTAAGAGATCAGATACCACCGGTGCGCGTCTCCGCGGTCCGCGGCACACAGCCAGAAGTTTGTCTGACTGAGAAGCGGAGTACCGTGGCAGTACTGGCTGCGGACCGCCGACTTCGCGGCCGCGGTAGCCGGAGGACTATCCGCGGCGCCGGCGCCAGTCCACGCCGAGGGGCGGGGCGCACGCGCGTGCCACCAGCCAGTATATACCTCCGGTATATATCGCTTTTCTCTACCCTTCTCTCCTCCTCCTTCCTCTTTACTCTTCTCATCTGCGCCGACGGCTGCATCTATGCGCGCGCCTGAAGCTTACCCTCCTTCTTTATACCTTGTGTATGTGTGTGTGTGTATATGTATGCCGACACTCGACGCGACTTTGGACGAGCACGAGGGACACATAGAAACTCTATACTTGCTCTCTATCTCTCTCTCTCTCTCACTCTATATAGCAAAGCTTTTGCGGCTTTTCTAGCTTGCCACTATCTATATCTCACTCTAGCCCTATATTTCGATTTTTTTTTTATTTGGCTTTATCTTTTTCTCTCTTTTTCTCTCCTTCTTTCGTTCAGTCTAAGTGATAAAGCGTGACAAGATATTTCAAAATAAATTTATACGCTTTTATGGATTTTTTTTAACTTTAAAATGATGGTGTTGATTTTCAAATAGTATTAAAAAATGAGTTGTTAATGTATTGCGTTAAAAGTAATGTAATCGATTAATTTTCACGAGTTTTTGTGCAAATGAGTACCGTTCAAATATCAACTTCTTCGTAAAGTGCTACTTTTGAAGTCGTACACGCGTAATGTAAGTGAGAACGGTGTGAAGTTTAATTGCCTAGTAGTGCTTAGACTTAATAACATTTAGCTTATTCTGTGTATTTTGAGGGGAGGAGGCGTTATAACGTATTACAAGCACGTAATTTACCTTGGGTAAATATGAGTAAGAAAATTTATGAGTTTAGGTATGAAGTTGATAGTATAGTTATAAAAAAAAATTACCTTTTATACATTGTCAAATTTATTTAACTTTTTTTTTTTTTTAATGACAAGAAGAAAAAAACTTGTAAAATAAAAATTAAAAATTCAATCATAAATAATGTCTGATTAAAAATAAATCGTATGAACTTTACTCGTATGTGGAGTTATTGCAGTGTGATCGAATACATGTGGTTTAATCCAAGAAATACATTGAAATAAATATTCCAAGTTAGACGAAAATTGTATATAAATCAAGATTCCAATTAAATTGCTACGGAACTATTGAATTGAAAGGTGAAACAGTTTCATGTGGAATAAGACATTTAATTTATTTGCTGAAAGTACAGTTTGTTATTTAATTGCTAACAGTTTAACAGATTTAGTGAGAGCTTTTATATAATTTTTATAAATGTCAGTTATTTAGAAATAAAATTGTAGATATTATCAATACAATTTTAACTTTGATAATAATGTTTAAGAATTGTAAAGTATATCGATCATTGTATTTCTAGATTTAGATGTGTACATTCAGAAGAAAAAAAATAATAGATATTTCTTTCAAAATGTATTTTATCTGATAATTGATAAAAAGTACAATTCGTGACTAAATAAATCTAGTAAACGTATCATAATTTATTATTACATTTGTATAAATTAATTTAACTACAACAATCAAATATAATAAATTTTAAATGATAAAATTTTAAGGCGATTAAATATAATATTTCATTACTTATAAAGTTTTATAACATTATGAATAAAGCAAATCTTCCTAAGTTTAAGCCTTACAACGAAAAGCTTTAAGAGGTCAGCTGAAGTTAAAAATCAATATTCACACTCAATTTTGCACACCCAAGCATGTGTACAAAAATAAAAAAAAAAATATAAAAAGAAAACAATAAAATTCTGCAAGTTTGCAAGTAAAAATTACGATAGAGAAAAGAAAAAAGAATTTAAGGAATAATTTTCAAATTGTAGGACCATCCGCTTTAAAAAAAAATCGTAGAATGTATGAGACTCGACAGATTACCGAACAGCCGTTATTTTATTTTTATGCACTTTTCTTCATTTAGTGTCAATATTTACTGCTGATGAGCAACTAAAACTTCGCCATCCCTTTTTCTTTTTCTGCCTTTAATGATACTTATGGCTTATAATTTATAAAAACATACTATGCTTAGGAGATAGTATGTTTTTTTAGCAAGAAATATATAAAAATTTATGTTTATTTTAGGTATAATTTTAAGTAGGCTATTATTATATTATAATTATAAGTGAAAATTGTTGACACAGTTATTTTTAAATGTAATTAAAATTTTGAGATTTTAAATTAATAAAATATTTCCATTAGCTCGATGCGTGTCTATAAAATAATACTTGAGTTAAACAAGCCATTACCTAATTTGTTACCAACTTGAAGTTTTTTTTTTTTATTATTTGATGCTTTAAAAGCTTATCACTTATTACCAGCAGAAAATTAATACTGTTCACAATATCCTTGAATTATATAATTAAATTTCACAAACAAAATTATATATTTGAATACTTAATTATTACTGTTACATGCGATTAAAATTAGTGATGATCAAACAAAAAATAAAATAAAGTAATTATTTATGTACATTGTAATAATACATAAAATTATTTTTAACAAAATTTATTTGAATACAACATTGATTTATTTCACTAAAAAGAAAAAAAATATATATATGATTATATTTTGGTCACACAAATAAGTATCGAATAACAAACTCAAAATATTAAATCAAAATCATCAAATTTCATAAGTTCATTTGGTGAACAATTATTTCAACACCGTGAGTATTTCATCGAAAGAGAAAGAGAGGGAGAAAGCAGTCTGTACGAAACTCCACGACGTCGTTTAATTATTCAACAGCATTTGTCGCTGAGTTCCAGTATATTCCCAAGAGGTGTCGAGATTAAAAGTACGCCGGCGATTATGACGTAGCAAGTAAGAGAGAGAAAGAGAAATAGAATGAACAGAGTAAAGCAGAAGGAGAAAGAGGAGTAGGAGGAGGGTAGGGGAGTGTCGACGTAATTTGCTTTTACTACACCGCCGAGCGCGATCAATTTTAATATCGGCTCGCCACGTTTGTGCTTTCCCATTGATGTGGTTACACACTTCCATCCCCTACCAACTACCACCATCACCACTACTACCACTACTACTACTACTGCTACTACCACTCTTTCCGATGGTTTCGCAATTTATTCTGAATTTATGTTTTCTATCCATAGCTCGCATTTCCTTGGGAATTCAAAAATTTTCTCTGCGATTTAATTTTTCGATAGTTTTTCAACGACTTTGTCAAAAGTCTCTTTTATTTTTTTTCTCTTTCTCTCTCTCTCACTACGTTCGTTTCACAAACAAATTAAGAAGCAATTTAATACGATTCGAATATTGCAAAAGCGTGGAAAACATTTTCAAATTAAATTTGATATAGAGCTGTTGCTGCTGCTGCTGATGTTGCTGCTACGGAGGCTTTTTTATTTTAAAATGAAGTGAAATAGCGCTCTATATTCTCGCTCTTCTACCTTGTCACGTAAAAGCGTAAAAGCTTATGCGAAATATAATATATATTTGCATGGATAAGGGAGATTTGCAGTTTACAGATTTTACTTTTTATATTGTTTTAAAATCTCTTGAATATAAAATATATTTATGAAATAAATCTCTTTTCCTATAGTTATAATTATATTTATAATTAAAATAAAACATTAAAATTCTGATATAAAATTTTATTTTTAATTTCGACAATTGACAAAGTACGATTACAATTATTTTTTGATACTTAAACTTTTCTTACTTTTGTTAGTTATACTTTTGTTACTTTTTTGTTTTTCAAGTGTGCTTATTGAACGATCGTTTTCAACTGCCTTATCAGGTTCGTCATCTGTCAAGTTGAAAAATAAATTAAGATTTTTGTAAGCGATTTTTTCTCGGCCAGTTTTACAATCCGTTATGTCATCGTCACTATCACTTTCTATATCCGGCTCCTCTTCGAGGAAATAGAAGAAAGGAATTTCTTCGTGGGTTGAGCGCTCCTCTGCTGACGCTTCTCTAGGCTCCTCGTAGATTTCTTCTTTTACCTACGTTAGCAATAAATTTAGCTTTTTTTTTCATTTTTTAACTCTGACACAAAAGTATTTGAAATTCATTTTTTCATTAATCGTTATATGTGAATGTCAAATAAGTGTAACATCTTTGAAAAAAATCCTTACATTTTTTTATCTTATTTTTTAACAAGTTTTAAAAATTATTTTCATATAATGCATGTTTACAAAAATATAATTATACCTTTTCTGACATTTTCTTCCAATATCGATACAAAGCACGATATTTTTTTGCTTGAAGTTTAAATTCCTTTATAATTTCCATAAGTTCACATTCGTCCCCTGGCATTGTAAGATTCTAAAATTTATTATCACATTTTTTAATCTTCGTATGAAATTTATCTTGAATTAAAAAAAAAATTATTTTTATTATAAGTTGGCACTACTAACATTTTTAAAATTAATTCTGTCATTTTAATGTTACTCAACTAAAGCAGTATTTTACGATAATATAATAAAATAGATGACCTGTAATGATATCGTATTCCTTATATCGCGTTAAATCATATCGACTTCGTTATACATTCTTGTACTGAAATATTATTGTTCGTTGCCTTCTTTTAGCGTTTGGAGAATATTAACAAAAATAAAAAAAAAAATGTTACTCTCAGCTAACATAGATGTAAAATCAACGTTAAGTAATAAAATTGCTATCGACGTTAATATTTCCTCGCGTGTTCAGGAAAATTAATTTTTGAGTAAAATAACGACTAGATTAAAACGACGGAATAAGTCGATAATATGGTCTCTATTTTATTCCTAAAATTAATAAGTAAAAGCTGAGTAAAAAATAAGTAAACAATATATTGAGATTAAACTAGATCAAAATATTATCGAATCTAAATTTTACAAAAAAATAATACAATATTAATAACTTCTTTTATCCTTTTATTTTCTATTTACCAATTTCATTGTCGGACGCAGCCTTTTTGCTCTTGACATCTGTGAAGCTCGTGACGACGAAGCTCTTGACGAACTTCTTGACGAAGCTCCCAATTTATCCGTTTTACTTGCCGTTGTACTGCTACTTTCAGATTCATGTGATTTTTTTTGTCCAGCCGAACCCAATCTAGTCTTAGATCTACTTCTTCCCAATACTTCGTCACAAGTTTTACCAGGACCCGTTCGTGATTTTTTCTTTTTAGCACTGGATGGTCTTCCTTTACCTCCTTTACCTTCGATCTTATCATATGATACTTCGTCCATCTCCTTCTCTAAATTATCAGCATCTAATAAAATTCAAAACACAAAACAAATAAATTAATTAATTTGATTTAAATAATATATATACTGTGTGTCGTACAAAGCACTGAATTAAAATTAAGTGCTGTAATGGGCAAGCTGAGAACTGACGCGAATAATCGATGTCAATCGTTGGAAGGAAGGAAGGAAGAAAAAGGGGAAGAGGGGAGGATAGTCGATGCTACTTGTGAGGATCACTTAGCACCACGTCGTCGTCGTCGTCGCCTACAAGTCCACTCGACTGCCCGTCGAATCGGTCGAAATTTGATTCCGTACAAGGACTTACCCGTAAAGCATTGCTGTCCTTCCCTTCTCCTTCACCCCCCTCTTACCCTGTCTCTCTCTCTCTTATTCTCTCCCCCTGTTCGACTCTGGATTCTCGCCTGGTCCTACAATCTTCTAAAGAGCTCGTAAAATCTTTTTTACTGTAACATAAAGTAGTCTTTCCGTTTCCACTGACTGAAGAGCGCTTAGTTTTATGATAGTGAACGCGAGTCGAACGTAAATCCTTCGAGCGCACTTCCTCCTGACAGCAAGCTTTGAAAATAAAAACTCGTTGTGGAAGAATTTTCTTTTAAATAATTTTTTTTTTCTTTTTGTCACAATTATTTATGTCCTCGAAATAATCTTGTTTATTTATTCATTTTAATGATCAGATACGGAATATCGATTAATCTGTATATAGAAAAAAATAAAAATGAGCTTATTTTCAAAATGTATCAAGTTTATAGGTAAATTACTGTAGTCATGGCTAATCAGTCAGCCACGAAAATCGTAAAAAAGAAAAAGACTGCGCAATCACCCTGGCTGAATAATCTTGTAAGGACAATCGAAAGAAACGAACAAGCGACATTTGAGCTCAACCGAGCGTAAATAAAATTAAATACGTGCAAGCTGGAAGTATAAAGCTTTCCAAGATCCTTACTACAACGGGGAAGAAAAGGACGTGAAAGATTGAACTCGTGGATTTTCTCAAGCCGAATTTGACTTCGGGACTTGCGCGCACGTGGCTTTGGATTGGAAAAAGGGGGAGCCTAAATTATTCGTCTTAAATCGTAGCTTGGGATACTCATCTATTCCGACAGAGCTTGTGCATTGCTGAATTACCAAAATATCGGATAGAAATTCCCTATCTTGCTTTCGAATACGATGTCATTTAATTTTTAACGCGACTGACAGTGAAAACAGTCTACTAGAGATTTACGGTCTTTCCAGTGAATCTAAAGCTAGACCGACTAGTTGCTTTGACTTGGCTCTTGATTTAACAAGTTTAAACGATGATTATTTGATTTGGGTAGAGATTTTTGTAGTAACTTATGGTATGTTAATCATAGAGAATTACTTAAGAAATTCTTTAAGGTTTCGATTGAGATAGGCTTAATTTCGATTAGAATAGAATAAGTTAATTAAAGAAATAAATTTTTTTTTAATGAAAAAATTAATAAAAAGAAATTGTTAATAAAGTAGTATCGTATAGCGATCTATCGACTAAAGAGTTTTTAATCAACATTAAATTTATAGGATCTCTCTTTTCTTTTTTTTTTTTATAACGTCACTATACATTTTTTAATAAAACTTAAGACGCAATATTTTATCAGCTTAGTTTCAAGATACGTCATATAAGAAAAGAAAAGAGAAGCCGTTATCTTATAAAAATTTTACGCGAGTCGAGCGTTGGAAAAAGTGCGCAAATTTTACACGGTATCGTATCCCTCAAGCTATTTCCGCTCGTTTTTTTTTTTTTTTTTTTTTTTTTTTTTTTTTTTTTTTTTTTTTTTTTTTTTTTTTTTTTTTTTTTTTTTTTTCTTTTCTCTTTATTTTATTTTTTTTTTTTTTTTTTTTTTTTTTTTTTTTTTTTTTTTTTTTTATTT